>JACWFO010000167.1:0-74788 GCA_019775505.1 Leucosporidium yakuticum
CCAGGGAGGAGGGGAATAAGGCTTTCAAGGTGAGCTTTGGGGCTTCTTTGCGCTTCGACTTTTCGTCGCGCTGGACTCGAGAGCTGAGCTGAGCTTTCCCCTTCCCTCGCTCCTTCTTTTCTCCTTCTCCCGTCCTGCTTCCTCCCCCCTTCTCTTCACTCTCCTCCCCGACCACAGTCCGGCGATTTCGCCACCTCTGTCCAACACTACGCCGAATCCATCAAGCGCAACCCTTCCGACGCCCGAGGATACACCAACCGAGCAGCCGCGTTGACCAAGTTGTTGGCTCTTCCTGAGGCGCTGAAGGATGCGGAGAAGGCAATTGAGGTGCAGCCTGATTTCGGTGAGCTCTGAGTGCGAGGGTGTAGTAGAGCGACCGTTCTGCGAGCTCCAGCTGACTCGGCTTCTCACCCTCTTTCTACCACAGTCAGGAGCTACATTCGCAAGTCGCACGTCCTGTTTGCCATGAAGGGGTACGGCAAGGCACTTTCCGCTCTCGAGCTCAGACTTCAGCCACCGTTCGCAACCCGCTGTCGAACTTCTCGGCGCTCGAGTTCGCAGCTCAAGTCGACTCTCGCCCTTGACCGAAATGGATACCACCAGTAGCACTTCTATTGACAATGCAGACCTTGTGCTTTCTTATATCTTCCTCGATTCGCGCTAGACCAGGATTTAGGCGAAGATAGCGAGCTCGGGGTGAATGTCGGCGGGGTTGTTGAACCTAGAGAGCGTTGAGATATCAGCGAACCGAACTCAAGGATCGAAGAGCTTCAAGGAACTCACCTGAGGTTCTTGTTGAGAGCTGAGATCTGCTTGATCTCATCCTCGGTGAGGTCAAAGTTGACATGCTCGAGGTTCTGCTTGGCGCGCTCAGGGTTGTTGGACTTGGGAATGACGGCGATTCCCCTCTGAGTAGACCAGCGGAGCAGGACCTGAGCGGGCGACTTGGAGTGGGCGTCGGCGATGGCCTTGATAGTGGGGTGCTCGAGGAGGGAAGGGGTGTCGAGTGCGCCGGCGTGCTCGAGCTCGAGGAAGGACTGAGGGCCAAACGAGGAGTCTAATGTGGAGAGAGGATGTTGAATAAGCTTCCTCTCGCTGGGCATCGAACGAGCCGAACGAACAGGCAGTGATGGCAAGTCCGATCTCCTTGGCGAACTTGATTAAAGGCTCTTGGGTGAGGTAGGGGTGGTGCTGAAGGCGACAAGCGCAATCAGCTTTCTGAGCACGGGATTCAACAGAGCGGAAGAAGATCTCACCTCGATCTGAAGAACCTCGGGCTGCAAAGAACGAAGGCCGAAGAGCAAACGAGGGTCAGCGCCGAGCTCAACACGGGAAGGTCCGTCGCTGAGATTGCCGCGACAGCATCCTCTCATAGCTCACCTTGTGCTTAGCAGACCTCAAGAGATCAACAATGAGACTTCCGCTGCAGTTGGAGATTCCGATCGACTTGGCGAGTCCGGCCTCGCGAAGCTCCTCCATAGCCTTCCAGGTGGCCGACATGGGATCCTTGGAGAGGGTCACCTTTCCTCCAGGTCCGGTAGCATCCCACCAGGCGGGAGGGTAGCGCTCCTTGGGGTCAACGTAGGCGAGGGACTGTCGCCGAAGGGGAGGAATCAGCTCGGCGCGCTCTGGAAATTGAAGGACAAGACATTACGCACAACGGGGAAGTGGATGAGGTAGAGATCAAAGTAGTCGACACCCCAGTCCTTGAGGGACTTCTCGCAGGCGGGCTTGACGTGCTCGTAGGCGTGGTTGGTGTTCTGCGCCAAGGAAGGCGAAAGGTCAGCAACGGCCGCCCGAGACTGCCTCGGAAAGCCCGAGGAGGAACTAGAGAGTAAAAGAGGCCCACCCAAAGCTTGGAGACGAGGAAGACCTCCTCACGAGTGACAACCCCGTCCTTGATGGCTCGGGCGAGGCCTTGTCCGCATTCTTTTTCGTTCCCGTAGTCGGCGGCCGCGCTTGGTTTATGTCATAGATGTCAGTACACTCTCTAGACGCTGTACAAGGCGGAGCCGCCCTGTGCAGCGATGAACGGCCGAGGAGAGGGGAAACGCCGAAACTCACTCGAGAAGCCTGTAGCCAGCCTTGAGGGCATTGTAGACGGTGTCAGCCGCATCTGCGTTGGGAACTCTGCATAGAAGATTAGCTCGGTACTCCAAAGCGCCATTGAAATCCTTCCAGACGACCGCATGGCCGGTGAATGACGCGCCGGTGCGCCGGCGAGCTTCTGAGCATCGAACGGAGAAGACGGGAGCACATTACAAGCACTGTAGGGGTGTATCAAGCTCCGTACAGTTGCTGGGAGGTGCGCCCGATGTCCATCGCCCCCGTGCAAAGCCTCCGCTGCTCCCCGACCTCCTCCACGGATCTTCGACGGCGGCGGAAAGATTGCTGTAGACGAAGAGAGGGCAGAGACTCACTTCCAGAGTCCGAAACCAACGAGAGGTTGAAGAGAGCTAGCGAGCTTGATGGTGGCCATGATGAGTCGAGAGAAGTGAAGAGCGAGAGGGAAAGAGGCGTGGGAGCTGTTTCGGTGGGGGGTCGATCAAGGGGCGTCAGCTGGAAACTAGCAGGACGTAGGCGTGTAAATCGTACATTTACCCGCGACGAGAGGTGCGAGGTGAAGCTAGGAGGGAGAAAAGAGAAAGCGCGAGATCCCCCTTTTCTAGTCTTCGGATCTTCGCTCGGGGGATCAGAAGGGGGGAAAAGTGTACAGAATGGCCTTCAGCGCTCACATGCTGTACTGTGGTACACCTGAAGTCTAATGAGAGCATTGTCAGCGTCTTCATACTTGATCTGCCCGACCAAGAGTCATCGCCGAGGCTTGCGAAGGGGGATTTAACGGCGAGAGAACCTGTAGGGAGGTACGGAGAGTCTTTGGGGTCTTTTCACGAGGTTTCAAGTTTTCAAACAACAGCTGCGAGGGTGCAGCAGCTCTCCTGGGCCACTCAGCGGTGACCTCGACCGCCTGCGAAGCTCGGCGACGGGGAGTTTGAGCGCGAGCGAGCAATTGAGGGAGAGTTGGAGTGTAAAGCCGGTTTGGAAGGACTGAGAATAAGATATGACTGACTATTGAAGGCTTACAACTGTCAACCTACACCCTTCACCACCCCCTCGCCTCCCTCCTAATCGCTCGACCCTTTCGCAGCTCGAGCCCTCTCGCGTCTCTTGTCCTCCGCCCACATCTTTGCTCGCTTCTTCGTCTCGTCGCTCTCAGTTCCAACAGTCGCAGGATGGAAGCTACACCTCCTCTACAACAACCTACAGCTCACGGCAAGCGCTCGGGAGCAGCGAGGAGGAAGCTCAGGAAGGAGAGGCAGGCGCTGCTCGACGCTCAATTCGCCAACCTCGAGATTGACCCGGAGAAGGGATGGAAGCTGCCGCCAGAGCTCGTATACTACATGATGCACATCTCCGCCCCCCCAGGCGACACCCTCTTCCAAAGCGACGCTGCCCGCGAGTACCGGCGCTACCTGTCTCGACTCTCACTCGTTTGCTCGGTCTGGAGGGAGGAAGCTCGAAGGATGATCTGGACGTGCGCTGTTCTCAAGACCGACCACGCCATTCGAAGTTTCCTCTCTGGCGGAGAGAAGGTCCGTCTCACACGCCAGCTGGTGTTCGGGCGCGGGGAACAGGAAAAGGGAGCTCCCATCAGCGCTCAGCTCGTCAAGGAGGTGCTTGCAGCAACAGAAAACTTGGAAGTCCTCGCCATCAGAAGCGTGAACGACTTGGATCCTGGAACGCTCGCAACGCCGAACCTGAAGAGTGAGTGTCTTTGCTTCTTCGTTCCCCGAGCCCTCGCTGAACCTCTTCCCAGCCCTCGCCAGCCTCTCCCTCCGCCATTCTGTGAGCTTCAAATCACTTCCGACGCAGATCCCTTTCCACGTCCCCTTCCGACTCCAAACGCTGGACTTTACCTCCCTCGTTTGGACTCGGAAGCAGTTCCCGACCGTCGTCCTCGTCGCGCTTCTAGAAGCGACATCGAAGTACGCTGCTGTGCCACTCGCGGATCAGGAACATCCCCTTCTTTCGCACCACTCGAACAAATCAGTGATGCCTCACTTTAGCAAGTCGCCTTCAAGTCTTAAAGCCCTCTCCTTCGGCTCCCCCCCCATCGACTTTCACGCCCCCCATGCGTTTGCGCCCTTCTTCAGGCAACTTCATCAGCTCCTTCACCTCTACATGGACTTCGCCCTTTCAGCGATCCTCGAATATCTCCCTCACTCGCTCGACACATTCACGGTCATCCAGCCGCCGATAGATGGGAGCTTCGACTTTGAACTTTCGACCTTGCGGAAAGATACCATCGCGCTGTCGAGACTACGTCAGTGGAGGTTCTGCAGTGCTCGGGTAGAGTCGGATGGGGCGGTCACCTTCTTGAAGGAGTGCGAGCGAAGGAGCATCGAGGTGGTGTGGGATGCGCACGAGCCCTGAATCGCGACGTAGCTTCATTCTCGTAGCAGGGGCAGCATGAATGTAGGTGGACGTACTCGTGCTGAACGGGAAGCACGGCGAATACGGAGAGAAGGATCGCTCTGTCCCTTCTTCGGCGCTCCTGCTCATCGCCGAAGGGAGCCAAGGCGGCGTGAGGGAGTCTCGCCGCTTAGTCGTACACTCGCCGACGCTCATGCTAGTCGTCAAAGACTCTGTTCGAGCTCAGGGTCTTGGAAAAGCTGCCTGCAAGTCGACCCCCTTCGCCCTCGTCGGCTGCGAACTGCTCTCTTCCTCCTACTTTCTCCTCGTCTCATCTCAACTCGGCTACAGCTCCCTCAAAGCTCTTGCTATCGTAACCCATCACTCTTCACCACCCTCTCGACCCTCTGCACCTCAACACCACCCCCGCGAAGGACCTCGAAGCTCAGCTCCAGCGCCAGGACGAAGAAACGACATGCCCTCCTTCTCGTCGAGGCCAATCAAGCCGTGAGTGAGCACGAGGTGTAGGGTGGCACTTGTAGCAGAGATCTCGCTGCTAGTGAGCCGCCGGTGGAGGTTGAAGAAGAGCAGGCAGCTGGCTTCAGCTCAGCGAGTGCGGTCTGCTGGCTCCGGCGAGCTGGTGGGCTGCTTCGCTGGGGTAGAAGGGCAGGTTGCTTGCTTTTAGCTGAGTGGGGTCCAGCAGAGCTCACTACAGCCCGTTCGACCCGGCTGGTTGGCCGCAGAAGCAGACCTGCTCAGTCGTGCTTAGGGGGAGGGCGTCTGCAGCTCGCCAGAGAACATAGGGCGTCGTTCGACAATCCCTAGCGTATCACAAGAGGTCAATACTGCTCTCCTGAGCGTGGAGACCTCTCGATGCGCGTCAGCCTCACCCTTTTGCAGTTCGAAGCCGAACGCTCGAAGGGAGGGAGAAGGCTACAGAGCGACCGACGTTCCAGTAGATATCTATAGCAACACCTCCTCGTCTTACGCTACACGAGCTCTTGCCCAACGAAGCAAGGCGCGCCTCGGGCGTTGCTCTCGGCGCTCGCTTGTCGTTCGCAAGTCGCGGAAGACGGCGGGAGCTGCCATTGGGCGACACTCTTGCTATGTACACCGAAGTGTCATAGGCTCGAGTGACGCCACGTTCTCCAAGCTTTGCAGTAGCAGCCCCCGATTCTGCTCGCCCCTCCAAGGTCGGCGCTGACCTTTCGCTCCCCCTCCCCACAGATCCGCCTTCACCCTTTCCCTTCGCAAGCACCCATTCGCTCTCTTCGGACTCCCCTTCATCGCTACCATCGTCGTCGCCTCATGGGGTCTCTCATCCTTCACTCAGACTCGATACGACCTCCGAGACGAGAAGGTGCACGCCGTGACGAAGGAAGAGGAGCTGGGCATGAAGAAGGGACGGCGAAAGTTTGATGTGAGGGAGGAGTATTATGTGAGTTGTCTCGTGTGCTTCCTCCTCGTCTCGTCCTCGCCGCGAAACGGTGGTCGAGAAGAGCGCCGAGCCGAAAACTGACCCTTTCCCTGCTTCTCGCAGCGCTTGCAAGCCAAGGGCAACGAGATGGGCGAGTCGGATGATTGGGAGAACAAGCGTGTGGAGCGGTTACCAGGCCAGGACGAGTGGGGAATGCTACCGGTGGCCAAGAAGTGAAGAGTCGACGACCTTTTGCTCGCTGCCTGATTCCGTGGAGCAGAAGCAGGTAAGTCGACCCTCCTGTTGATGTTTACCTACTCTCACGCTCAACTGACGGTGCTTTGCTGTCCAACAGATCTTCATCTCGCTCCTCGGCGCCGGCATCACCTGCACGAGCTCGGCGCTCTCATTCGGCGGTCTTTAAGACGACCAGCTCCGCATCTTGTACTCCACTGCAAATAAGTCGTTCTACATCATCATCACCAGCAGCCTATCCTCCTGCACCTCTTGCACAAAACGGCTTTCCGCGTGGCCCCCCTTATCGTCGCGTTCCGCTTTGGTCTGGGAAGGAGGACGCTCGCAAGCTCTTTCTCCTTCCACAAGGTGCTTCCTCGCTCGTCAAAGCAGCAGGCGCTTCTTCGCTCGTACTCCTCGTCGTCCAGCCGTCCAACGAACTACAGGTATGTAGTTAGCTTGCCTGTCCTTTCCTTCCCCACCTCGAGCACCACGCTGAGCCTCTCGACGCCAACAGCTCCCACCACCGCTCTCGCCATGCCTCACACGCTTCCTCCCCCCATCGTCGAGACTCAAGCAGTGCACCCTGTTGCCAGTGAGTCCTTCACCTTTGCTCTCGCCCTCTTAGCCGAGCTCATCGCGGCTCTCTTTCCACAGCCTCTGGCGACAAGCCCGTCTACAGCACCGGCGACAACATCCCCGCTTCGCACTCTGAGGACAACTCGCCCGCACCCACCCCTTCCTCCGCTCGCTCGAGGTCTCGCACTCGCGATCCCTTCTTCCAGCGCCCCTCGCGTGAGCAGTCGCGCGACCCCTCCTACCAGCGTCAAGAGCAGCTGGGACACATTCACGACCAAGTCACTCTCGCTCAAGCGGCCGCTCGCGCTGGCTCGCAGGATCGCGAGCGTTCTAGGAGCCGAGCCGCCTCGAGGGACCCCTTCTTCCGCCGAGAGACGAGTACCGACCCTCACCGCCAGGACGACCTTCAACACCAAGTCATCATGGACCAGGTTCGTCACGCCCAGGAGGGCAAGTACGCGGCCGACCTTGAGCGTGCTCTTCGCGCCTCGAGGACCGAATCTCGTTCGACGGCCAACGGCGACGGTAGCAAGAGCCGCTCGACCTCGCACATTCGCTCTGCCATCAAGGCCATCGTCAACGACCCCTTCTTCCACCGTGCTGGAAAGGACGAGGATCAAGCCGCCGAGCTGCACAAGATCATTCTGAGCGAGGTCGCGGCGGCAAAGGCCAGCTCGGCGGCCGGAGATGTCGATCGAGCCAAGAGGGAGGCGAGCAGCAGTAGGAGTAGGAGCCGGGCTCGCGGCGAGGATGGAGCGAGGAGCCAGCCCGGCAGCAGGAGTCAGAGTAGGGTCAGGTCGGCCGTCTCCAACCTCTTGCGCCGCGATTCGGCGGACATCAAGGAGGAGTCGGTGGCCGAGTAACAGTGAAAGGAGGGTCCAAGCGGTAGTCTTCAAGAGTAGTATTAATGCAGCGATTGATTCTTATGGTCTGATGGGCTTGTTCAGCGACTGTGCGAGAGTGATGAGCGCAAACGGGCGAATCGAGCTGGATTTCTTCGGCGAAGGCTTCAAGTTCCTTCGCGGGTGGGAAAGGAGCGACACGTCAACGACCGAACGGACCACACGACTTGAATGTGGCGATCGAAACTTCTGCAGCGCGTTGCTCGCCGCCGACGGGAGGAGCAGAGAGCCTTTCGCCTTGCGAGGTATCCCGCCCGTCACCTCCTTCCTTCCTCGCCTGGTCGTTCCAGCCTCGGCGAAGGACTTTTCGCTTCTGCGTGGTGCTTTCTGTACGCGCCTTCAGGCGCTCTGTACCCTCGCAACTGAGCAGCCGGTCAATTGAAGACGATTGCCACCGAGAAGGGCGAGAGCCGATTCCTTGAGTTGCTGAAGACAGATAACGGCTCTTATCAAGCTGACAAGCTCGGATTGCGGAGAAGCTCGGCGAGGGTGAAGAGGTGAGGGAGGGAAATGAAGAAGCTACAAAGCTGCAGATGCAGGAGGTCCGTGGGCCAGGGGTGCGCCGAACTTCGGTGCTGGTCAAAACTCTGCTCATCAAAACCTGCTTGATGAAAGGGAATCCGACCGTCGGTCGACGAGGCTTGGAGATCACCTGAGCGTGAAAACGTCGAGGCAGAGCCGCCGGCGTTGGCGAGGCTGGTCGGGAGCTGACAGAACTTTTCACTGCCTTGCCGTGCTGTAGGAAGGTGCTGGGTGGGTTGCCGTTGCACCGAGTGATAGCAGAGCTCGAGAACACTACAGCACGTGCTTCAGTGCAGCAAAACTCGGCCTGTAGCAGCCTGTGGACGTGTCATCCGCTGGGCCGAAGGACGCCGAAAACCGCCCTCCGCTTTGCCGTCCCTGAGTTTCCGCCCCAGTCAAACATCAAACTTCTGCTCGCTTCACTCTCTGCTTCCTGCACATCACTCGAACTCTTCAAGCCCTCCAGCTCGCTTGCTTCGACCACCTCCGGACTTTGCTCGCTCCTCTCAAACCCTTCGCTCCACCCTCAACCCCAAGCTCAGCCTTCGCAACAACAATGTCTGGACTCTTCCTCGCTTCGCGCACCTCTTCGCCTGCTGGCTCTCGCTCAGCCTCCCGTGGACGCGCTCCTCGTGGTGAGTTTCCCCTCCCCCTTTGCTTCAGCGCCGAACTCCCCTTCGACGGAGACTCTCGTGCTCAAAGCCCGCCTTGCGCTATCGACGCTGACCTCGTTTGACCTTGCAGAGGAGCCCATCATCATCAACGACACTGCCAGCCAGTCCACCCCTCCTACCACCTCCACCCCTGCCTCGCGCTCCAACTCGGCGTCTCGCTCCTCCTCTCGCTCCCGCCTCGGCGCTGCCGTCAAGGCCGTCTTCAGCTCCCACGCCCCTCCTCAGGACCTCTCCTTCGCCGACAACAAGGGACTCGAGCGTCAAGCCCGCGAGGCCTCTGCCTCCCGCGCCGGATCTCGCTCCAACTCGAGGGCTCCCTCTCCTTCTCGCGGCAACCCCTTCCCCGCCCACGAGGGCTCCTCCTCCCGCTCTTCCTCCAAGTCGAGGATTGGCTCCGCCGTCTTCAAGGTCTTTGGCGGTCACGAGCACCACATGAACTTCGCCAACGAGGCCGGACTTGAACGCCAGGCTCGCGACCGCTCGAGGGACAACAGCGCCTCCAACAGCAGGTCGGCTTCGCGTTCGGCATCCAAGGTTAGGGGAGAGCGTATCGCTGAGGAGGAGGAGGCTCCCCGTGGACGTGCTGAGGCCACCGTCCAGGTCTGAGCCGAGGGAGTCGGAGTTCGTTCGTCGTCGTTTTAGAAGCCTTATCAGTACCCTTTAGACATACCTCTACATTACACTAGCTTTACCTTAATATAATGGACCCTTATGGACACTTTTACGACACGCCCGCTACCGAGAACCGAGAACGACTCGAGCAAACGGACTTGGGCGAAGAATCGACCGCCAGCGAAGCGCTGTAGAGAAAACGTGAGCACAAAATGAGGGTCATCCTCGTCTTCATCTTGCGAGCACTGTGCTGTTCACTCAAAGAACAGTGGCCCAGAAGAGCAGCTAGATACATCGTTCGAACGAAGCAGGAAGGAGATGCTCGGCGCCGAGCTTCGTCGTTTCAGAGCGGAAAGGAGGCCGACTGGACAGCGTCGACGGGACCGTGCAATAGTACACGTCCATATTTTACACTCGTGCTCCTTCCTCCTTCCCACCTTCAGTTACAAACCCTCAGCACTCCATCACCCATATCCGTCCCTCGTCTCGCGCCCTCAATCATCATCGATAATCTCCTTGACCTTGTCGACCCACTCGTTGACCTTCTCATTCTTTCCTTCCCGCGTCAGCTTCGAGAGATGGGTTAGAACACCGCCTGCAACGCCGAGGGCAGCTCCGCCGGTCAGAGTCCAAGGTATCGGTACTCGGCGAAGGAGAATGGCCGTGCTGGTGAGCTGTAGAGGATTAGAAAGAGATCAGCAGATGATTCTCTCCCTCCTGCAGCTCTTTGAGAGCGAGCCAGCAGCAACTCACAGCTCCCAAAGCACCTCCGATGAAAGCATAGTCGTCCTCCCTCCGCTGGTTGGCATCCGTCTTAATCTTAGTAGCCTTCCTCGCAACCCCTTCATCGTTCATCCCCCTCATCGTAGCCCATCCCAATCCCGCTCCAATCGCCGATCCAACTCCAAACGTCGCGATTCCTGCAGCTCGAAAGATGGGTGTGAGGCGAAAGGTGGGTCGACGGAGCTGGGAGAGGACGGCGAGTGGTGGTGAGATGAGAGCAAAGGTTTGGATGCCTGTTGCAGAGCCGTGGGCGAAGAGAAACGAGGTGAGCGGGAGAGGGAACTTGAGACGCATGACCGCTTGCTGTAGGTCGAGAGAGCTCACCTCGCTGGACGTAGTGTAGCTGCACCTCTTGGTAGTCACGCTGAGCATTACTTGTGCGCCCAAGGACCGACATGGCGACGAAACGCAGAAACGAGGAAAGACGTAGGAGGGAGAGAGAGCTGAGCCGTCGAACGAGGCGACGAGGTGCAGTCAATTACCTTCTTAGAAGCAGGGACCGGGACAGAATAGTTTACGACAGATGCCGAAGCAACCCTTGCTCTTTTGCATACTCTCGCTGCCTGTATAGAAGCAAGTTCGGCGCTCGCTTGCTCGCACACCGCCTTCGCAGGCGCCCTCTCGCCGAGATTGAAGCGAACCAGCGCACTGCACGTATATGATGTTATGCAAAGAACAACAAGCTGTCACATCCGATGCTATACAGAGTGATGAAAATGATATGCTGCCCCTTCTCAAGCCTCGAGCTCGGCTTTAATAGCCCAAGAGACGACCTTCTTCAACTGCTCGACGACCTTGGTGAAGTACTCGAGCTCCTCCTCCTCAAACTCACGACTACCATCCCTAGTATAGCCAGCGAGAACCCATCCCTTCCTCAACTCCTGGCTCTCGGCGACGGGGAGAAGGATGCCGGAAGCGTAGCCTGGTCCTTCGAACGATCCATCCGCCGACGAAGCGACGAGCGGGTTCTTGAAGAGTAGTCCACCTTCGGGCGCGCGTAGAGCCTTGAGGTGAAGCGAAGGGTCGAAGGAGGGTTTCGTCGAGGGCAGGTTGTGCGCCGAGAGGAGGGTGAGGGGAGTGAGGCTTTGATCCTCCGTTGAGAGGTCGAGGGAGACGAGGTAGACAAGGGAAAGGTCCAATCCTTTGCCGAGAGCGCCGGTAGCAGCGTCGAAAAGCTTCTGCTGAGGTGACTTGGGAGGAGGGCGAGTCCTCGCCGAAGGGAAGGTCGACTTGCTGGTTGGTGCGGAGGGAACGGGGACGTTGGGAGGAGGTCGAGGAGCCGAAGGGAAGACGTGAGGTCTGGGAGTCGGGTCGGAGGTCGAGGTGCGGCGAATGGAGGGGATGTTGGCCGAAGGCGACTCCTCGGACATGGGCGCGAGACCGCGACTGGCGGGGACGAGGGTGCTGGTGGATCGGCCAGGATCGTCCTCTCCTGCTTGGGCTCTGCTCGGCCGGCGAATCGAGCCTGGAGGCGTAGGAGGAAGGGACTCGGCCTTGGGGACCCTTCGCTGGGCGACGAAGCCGCTCGAGGCGGCGGGAGGAGGCGCTACCGAGCCCGACTTGGCCTGCCAGTCGATGTAGGAAGACGACGAGTCGAATGAGACGTGCTTGAGGCGGTTGTTGATGGAAGAGACCGATGAAACCGACGACCGGCGATCCCAATGACCTTGAACCCAGTTGTGGATTTCGTTCGAGACGTCGGTTGCCAGTGAGCGACTGTGGAAGAGCTGTCAGCTACAGCGAGACGAGAGATAGGGGAAAGCGATCAACGTACAGCTTGGCGCGTTCGGCGGAGGAGAAGTTGACACGGCAGTTATCGTCGATGATGGCGATGGTGCCGATGGGAACTCGGCCGCCGGCTTCCTCTTCGAGCTCGGGGTGCGAAGGCGCGAAGAGGGGCATTCCTGCAGACGAAAAGCGAGTCAGGGACCTTCGTCCATACCCGCTGGAGTCAAGTCGAGGCTCACCGGCGTAGAAACGAGCGTTGAGAACGACCGAAAGCATGTTGCTTCGGAACCTGGGCAACGAGGGAAGGATCAGCTGCCGCTAGATCGACTCTCGCAGAAAGCTCAACTCACCTCCAATCCCTCTGCGTGTCCAGCACGACGAGACCTCGCTCTCCATTGAGCACCGTGTGCGAGCAAAGCGTCGCGCTCCTCGGCAAGCTATCGACCTTGTCGGGCATGCCATCGCTCGCGAGGAAGAACTGGCGTTGATCCTCGAGGATGGTGATCATGGTCATCTTGGTCCCGAAGAGCTTGCGACTCTTGGCGAGGATGGCGAGTAGGGCGGGATGGTTCTGCAGCGACCGAGCGGGAGGGAGAGACGAGTAGAGGTGCTGGTTGGCTTTCGCCGAGGAAGGGAAGGGGATGGAAGGGGAAGGCGCGGTCGAAGGAGCGGTAGAGACGATGGAATCCCTGTTGTTGGTGAAGATGGAGTCTCGGTGAGAGGCGGCCGTCCAGCGCGAAGAGGCGGAACTCCCAGGGACCATCGCTGCGGAGGCAGGCGAAGTCGGCGTGGAAAGTGTCGAAGCGGGCAAGTCGGCCTTTCCGAGAAGGTCGAGTCGTAGGAGAAGCTTCTGTCGAATGTGCTCCAGCGGCGAAGTAGGCGCTGCGAACGAACCTTCTTGATAAGGTGAGGGCCGAGCGTTCTGCGCCGAGGTTGAGTGGATGGGAGGGAAGCAGGGGTCCTCAATGTTGATCTCGCCCTGTAGGGAAGCAAAGGGATTAGCCATTGCTACAACTGCTCAAGCTGTCGGTAAAACTACTCACCTGGCCGTAGCGAGTCGCGAACTCTTCCCAGCTCCGAGGAATCTCAAAGTCGTCCGAGCGACTATCGAGCCTGCCGCCCCTCCTGCTCGACGTTGAGGCCCTAGGGGTAGCGATTCCACCTCCACCAAGCTGCAACTGCACTTTGGTAGGCGGTGCGCGCTGGTTGTAGCTTGCTGAAGCGCTCGTCGGCGGCGCCCTCAAAGACGCGACGCTCCCTTTCTTCGACGGCGGCATTTGCTGACCTCGCAAGCCTAGGGCGGCCAAGCTCTTCTTGCCCCAGCTCTTCTTGGGAAGCGAGTCCTCCTGACTGTCCCTCGAGCGGTAGGTGGTGATGGTATGATCCACGCTCAACAGCGAGCTGGCCCGAGCGCGTGGTGGAGGGGGAGGAGTGGTGAGAAGGAGCCAGTGTGCTGCAGCGGGTAGAGGAGGCTCAAAGTCGACTCGAGCTGACCGTGGCTTGCCTGTTGGCCGGCGCAACGAGGTGCTGGACGTGTTGGCGGAGGACGAGAGCCCTGGAGGCAACGCGAAAGGGCGGGCAGGGTATGCTGAAGAAGCGGTGGATGAGATGGAGGCTGTATCCGAGTAGTTTCGTCCCATTGGTGGCCTTGAAGGGAAGATTTGGGACGGCTGAGTGCGAATCGACGATGAGAGGTTGGCGGTACGGCTGTAAGAGAAGGCGCCCTCGCTCGGACGAGGCGCCAGCGAAGCGATCGAGGGTTGAGGTGCCAGTCCCATCGTCTCGTTCGACGGGAGCTGTATGTGTGTGAAGAGACGAAGAGAGAGTAGTAGCGAACAGTCACGGGCAGAGGTGAGCCGGTGGAAGCTTGAGCAGAGTTCAATCTCCCCCGCTTCGAAATCGAGCCTACCGAAGTCCACGCGATGGGCCGGGCGGGCTCCAGATGACCTCCCCTTTTCCCAACGTCCTCCACGCCGAGTCTCACCTACAGACGCAGCGAAAGCTTGTTAAAGGCCCTCGCAACCAGCCTCGTACTCTGGTACAGCAAGTGCGAGGCCGGCTTGAAGCACAGCTCGGCGCTCGGCGATCGTCTCTCAAAGGGCAGGATTCAAGTCTCGACTCTGCGCGAAATTCAATGAGAGTGGACAAGGTGTGATGTGACATGACAATCGAATCTAACACAACATGACTATATGATTTACAACACTTCTTCCCGAAACTCTCTTGCTCCCTCTCGGCGACTCCTACGCCCTCAGCGAAACCTGCGAGTTGGTTCGACCGAGCTTCGTAACGTAGGTCTCCAACTGCTCAGCAAACTTGACCATCAACGCCAGATCCTTCTGCTCAAACTGTCGTTCCGCCTCCTTGGTGTAGGCGCAAAGGCAGTAGCCAACTCGGCGAACCTCGAGGATGGGAATGAGCATGCCCGAGGCGAAGCCGAGTCCCTCTCCCTCGGGCGAGTAACGAGGGTTGCGGTAGAGAAGACCTCCCTCCGGTGCGCGAAGAGCCTTGAGGTGAAGAGCGGGGTCGAAGGAAGGGGCGGGGTTGGAGAGACCATGAGCGGCGAGGACTCGGAGGGTCGGCGAAGAGGACGAGGAGGAAGGAAGGAGGTCGAGAGCGACGAGGTAGACGAGGGAGACGCCGAGAGCCTTTGCTAGCATCTTGGTTGCTTGGTCGAATACGCGCTGTAGGTCCTTGGGAACGGCAGTGACGGGCGCCTCGGAAGTCATGGCGAGCGAGAGGCCAGTCGCGGTGGAAGGGCGACGGCCAGGACGGAGGGAGGATCCTTGAGCGCTAGGGGTGTCGGATCCACGACGAGAAGACGAGGCAATGGAAGCGTCCGAGAACGACCCCTCGCGACTGTGGCTGCTCCTCGACTGATGGTGCTGGTGGACCGAGTGAGGAGGAGTAGCGGGGAGGGCGGCGTTAGGCGCAGGAGGAGCAAGTGCCATCTTGGAACGACTCTCGCTGTCGTCAAAGTTGGCGGGAGGGGTCATGGGAGGAGTGTCGAGGTCGGTGATGGACGACTTGAAGCCGTTGGACTCGGGGCCGAGCGAGGTGGCGTGGAAGACATCCTCGAGACGCTTGAGCTTGCCCTCCATGCGAGCGTTGCACCAGTTTTCGACTTCTTTGGAAGCTTGAGCGGCGAGATCGAAGCTGTGGAGAAGGGAGAGGTCAGCGATTTGCTCGGCGAAGGCGGAAAGCCGGGCGAACGAAGCCTCGCAGCCTCGTGTTAAGAGCTCAACGTACAGGACCATGCGCTGTTCGGGCGTGAAGCCTTCGCGAGGACGATCATCGGCGACGCAGAGGGTTCCAATGGGGATGGCGGGAGCGTCGGGGTTGCCGAAGTTGGGAGCGAGAAGGGGGACACCTGTGAAAGAGGTAGGAGGGTTAGCTGCTTGCCGATAACAGAGGGAGCGGTAGAAGACGAACCAGCGTAGAAGCGAGCTCCGAGATGAGTAGCAGGGACTCCGTTGGCGAATCTGCGAGCGAGAACAGCCGAGTCAGCTCTTGTTCGCTCCCTCTCAACTCAGCCAGCGAAGGAAAATCACTCACCTCCAGTCCTCCTTGGCATCGAGCACGACCATTCCTTGGTTCTCGTCATCCATGATGGCGTGCGCGCAGAAGGTGACGCTCCTAGGGAGCGAATCGCCGAGCTCCATTCCGCCGGTGCAGAGGAAGAGTTGCTGCTCGTCGTCGAGGACGGTGAGCATGCTGACTTTGGAGTCGAAGATGTCCTTGCACTTGGAGATGATGGCCTTGAATACGACGTTGTCCTTGATCGACTCGACGGCCTCGGCGTGGTTCGAGTGGACCGTTTGCTGAGTGCGAGTCGAAGGAGCGAGCGAGGCGGTTTCGGCGAGAGAGTCGCGGCGGAGGAGTAGGGACTCGCGAGAAGAGGCATGCGAGTGAGCCAAGCTGTTGGAGGGGTTGGCGTACATGGGCGAGGAGAGCGCTCCCTCGGCTTTGGCGGGAAGCTTAATGGCGAGAGTAGCCTCCGATGACTTGGCGGCGAGACGCTTGGTACCGAGCAAATCGAGCTTGTTGACCATAGCTTGACGCTCGGCCTCGTTGTAGGGCTTGGGAGGCATGAAGCAGCGCTGCTCGAAGGCAGTGGCTTGGTCGGCGGGCATGTCGGCGGGACGAGCGGGAGGAAGGGGAGGGTCCTCAACGTCAATCTCGGCCTGTGAGAGATTAGATCCAAGGAAGGGAGGGAAGAAGGGGGAGAGAAGGTCAGCTTCTGCGCCCTTAATCCTCGCTCTTCTTCGACCTCGACCGAGCCGAAAGAACTTACGTTGATGTACCGCTTGACATACTCGTCCCAAGTTGATGGATGCTCCTCCTTGGGCGACTTGCTCGAGATCTTCCTTTTGACAGCCCTCATGACCTTCCTTCCCTGCTCCCTCAACTGCTCGGCGGCCGCCTTGATCCTCGCCGAGTTGGCCATGCGCTCCCTCTGCTGGATATCGGCGATGACGGCAGCGTTCGAAACGGCCTGCACATGAGCAGGGACAACCTTGGAGTTGGAGCGAGACGACGATTTGAGACCAAAAGCGGAGAGCATCTTGTTGACGCCGGAGGGTTTCGAGGGGTCCTTCGAGCTATCGGCGGTTCGAGGACGAGGGTAGGCGGCGTGCCCACGGTTGGGAGCAGGTGCGGTAGGAGCGTACGAATACATAGTAGTGGTTTCGAGGGGAGGTGAAGCCTGCAGGATGTCGAGGGCGAGGGGAGGGACGGGAGGTTGGTATTCCACTTGAGCCGAGCGAGAGGGGAGGGAAAGGGAGGATGTAGTCGATGTTGAGGTGAGGGAAAGATGCTTGCTGGCAGGCGACTTGGGCGGGCGAATTCCTCTGCGAGCGTTGGGAGGGATAAAGGGTTCGGGCGCTAGTGCCGAAGGGTTGCTGAGGGAGGGAGAGCGAGAGGAGGAGGAAGAGAAGGAAGAGTCGAGGGTCGAGGTGCGAGAGAGAGAGAAAGCCATTGCTGGTGGATCCGCAGAGGGTGTCGGCCACAGAGCGGGCGGTCACGCAGGTCGAGGTCGATTGAAGGGAGGGAAGGAGAGAGCGATCGGCGAGCGTGACAAGGGTACAATCCAGCGGCCGAGCAGCGGGCGAGCAACAGGTGCCTGCCATCCTGCACCCTTTGCGCCAGCGAAAAGCGACGACGAGGGAGGTCGCAGGTCGATCATTAAGGAGGGTGGGGAGAAGGCGGTTGGAAAATGAATGGTCTCAGATGGGTTCGACGCGTCGTCGACGCGTCGCATCTCCCTCTCCTGGGGTGTGATGAGAGCACGGTCAGCTCTGCACGGCTCTGAAGAGGTGACCAACGTCGTGCACGAACTCACCAGCTTCCCTCGGCGTTGACACGAGGGTTTCAGCTCCCCTCCTCCCCTCGGCGTATCAACTCCCTCCTCTCCCATTGCTCGAGCAACTTCACCTCATCCGACTACATCCCTCTCAACTCTTCAAAAAGCAGCGCCAAATTCGGAAAACACCGATAATAAGCGGGACGAGCGAGCAGGCCGAGTTCGAAAGAGCTTCGGCGAAAGCGTCGTTGTAGGAGAGCAGTTGGAGCGAGCGAGATGATCTGCAATTGAAGAAAGCAAGTCAGTCTCGAGATTCACGATAATGTACGGAGACGACGCCGACTCACGAGAGCAGTACTTAGCAACAGCAGCCCGAGTCGCGTGCGAAGGTCGACGGACTCGGCGCCGTGTGATCGAGGGTTGTCGTCTGCCTCAGCGGTTGGTCGAGGGAAAGCTGAAGACGAGGAGGAAGGAAGGAGAGAGAGAGGAAGAAGAAGAGAAAGCCTTCGACGTTACGCCTTGACCACACGTTTCTCCGACAAATTACGATTCGGGTCGTAGGAAGGTTGGAGACGAACGCCAGCGAAGGTTTTCCCAGCTCGAGATGACGGTCGAAGGAGGCGAGAGCTGAGGCGTGGCGTAGGCTTGGGGCTTCTGGCGTCGAACGTTGTTGATAAGGTGCAACGAACGGATGGTCCTTTCACTCAACCCCGTCGCTCGACCTTGACCTCATCCCCCTCGTTCAACCCCCACCAGCTCACTTCCCTCCCTTCCTCCGTCGCGGGGATCTCTACTCTCAATCCTTCCTCGCCTTCCTCGGCCGACTTGAGTACCGCTACCAAGCTCCACTGCGTCTTAGGTACCGGCTTTCCTACGAGCCGAGCGATTTGAGTGCGGAGGAGGAGGGTTCGAAGCGTTGGAAGGACCGAGAGGGATAGCGGTGAGGTGGTGGTGGTGGTAGAAGGAAGGAAAGAGTCGTCGAGTGTGATTTTGAGCTCTGGATGGGAGGGATGTGAAGCGCATTAGCGGAGATACGGCTTTGGACGCTCTCACTCGGTCGGCCGCGACGGGAGCGGGAGACGGGAGGGAGAGAAGGATGAGATAAGCTAGACGTACGGATGAGCCGGGCTTTCATGGCGGTAGACTTCTTTTCTGTTGGCTTGGTCGAGACGCCGTATTCTGTCGACGAAGAAGGATCAGCAGTCGAGCCGAGCGACGGCGGCGCGAGGCGACTCACTTTCGACGAGCTCTTTCCACCTCGGATGTAACTCCTCCTTCTCCAACTCGCTCGCCGGACTCTTCCCAATCCTACTAAGATACCACTGCTCGGCATCCTCCCTCTCCCTCGGCGATATCTGCAGCAAACACCTCGTCAGCGCGCGCCGAGCAAAAGAGGACGACGGCCAACTCACCCGACTTCCCTCCAACTCCCTCAGCCCCTTCACCCTCGCGATAATCTCCAGCCTCACATCCCCCTCATGCAATCCCTCAAACAGAGGGTTCTCGCCGATCCATAGTCCTTCGAGGTTTGGTACTTGCGAGTTGAGCGCGTCGACCGAGCTCCATGAGGCGAGGGCGTTGGCCGTGAGGGAGAGGTAGCGGAGATTGAGAGTTACTGAGCTTGGGGAGAGGGGGACGGTGGAGATGGAGTTGCGAGAAAGGATTAGGCGGTCGAGTCTACAAAGGAGGGAGGGTCAGCAGGCTTCGAGAGAGGGAGTCGAGCTCGGCGCACGATGGTAGGGGAAGCAGCGAGGCGACGATCTCGTCCCAGTTGGTAAGCTTATTAGTATCTAGATTGAGTGTCTTGAGACTTGGAAGTAGCGGTTCCGTTGGGCTGGTTTCGGCCGAGAGGGAGGCAAGCTCATTATCGCCGAGCTGCAACTCTTGAAGCTCAGGAAGCGACGGCGAAAGGAGCAGGAGCTGCGAGAGGACGGTCAGCGGATTACAGTTCAAGCTCATAACGGAAAGGACCCACCTCGTTCCAATCCATCAGAGTTCGGTTGAGATTGAGAGTCGTGAGTCGCTCGAAGCCGGCGAGGAGGGTCGGTTCTCGTAGTGGAGCGAATCGGTTCGAGCTGCAGGGGTTGAAAGAAGTCAGTGAGGTTCTTTGATCGAGAGAAGGAACCGCACTCACTTCAGCGAAAGCGTGCGAAGCTTGCGCAAGTCAACGATGACCTCGTCGACGGCCTGCAGCGACGGTAGCAAGCTATACGAAAGGTTGAGGACCTCAATACCTGCCCAATCAGATATCAACCATCTCCTCGACCTTCACACAACGCAACAACTCACTGCCCAGCTCTTTCCTCACCTCCTCCCTCTCCTCTGTGCTTCCCGCGCCGCTCACTCCCTCCCACTCGAGTCCGACTTCCCTCACCCGGTTCAGCTGCTTGAACCTCTCTCTAATTCTAGCAAGCGGGACGACCTCGACTTCAAAGTTGGAGGAAGTAGCGTAGAAGGTGCTCTCCTCGCCTTCATTCGCTGAGCTCCCGTCGTCCAGGTATTTCGAGTGAAGAGCAGCGCGGAAAGAAGTGCCGTAGAAGAGACTAGGAGCGTTGGGGCGGAGGAAGGAGCCTGCGCCTTTGATCCTGAGGAGCGAGAAGGTCAGCTCAGCGACAACAACGCGTCTCTACTAGCAGGCGCAGAGGGAGAGTAAAGCTCACCTGCAGTGGAAGTAGCGTACGCTCGTCTTCTCGTACATCCCATCGTGCTTCCCTCGTGCTGGATCGTCCCATTCTACTCCGAGCCAGATGCCTTGCGTGGGAGGGACGGGGCCGCTGTAGAGGATTGTACCGAGGGAGGTGGTTGAAGGTGAGGTGGAGGTGGCTGGTGTAGTGAGAGCGATTCGCGCGTGCAATGCCATGCCGAAGCGAGACGGAGTAGAAACGAGGTGAAGAGCGAGAGGGAAAGAAGCGAGGGCCGAGCTTCGCAAGGTCAAGTCAAGAGACGGCGAGCTCACAGCGAATGAAACGGCCAGCGAAAGTAAAGCTAAGCTACATCTAATCATAAACCTTCTCCCACCCACCCTTCTTCCCACCCCCTTTCTCCTGTTCCAAATGCCCAAACTCCGCGACCGCCTCTTCTTCGACGGCATCCTCCTCCTCCTCAGCCTCCTGATCCTCCAGCATCAACCCCACTCTCTCCTTCCCCTCCCTATTCTTGACCCTCTCCTCCATCTCCTTAACCTCCCACTTCTCCTTCCGGCTCAACACCCTCTCCAGTGCTTCCCACCCCTCTCCCTCGGGGACGGTCACCTCCCTCCTACCCTCAAAGCGACAGATCGCTTCGCAGCTAGGCGGGTCCCAGACGCGGTAACAGGGCTTGACGTTGGCGAGTTTGGAGGGCATCGTCCAGTGCGCCCAGTTGGTGGGGGTTGAGAGCTTGGAATTGGGAGAGACGTCAAGGTTCATTAGACGGATTGTGCGGGCTGTTGAGAAGGAGGGGGAAGAGAGGAGGGAGTGAAGCTCTGCGAAAGAGCGGACGTGACGCATGTCTGTGGTTGTGCGAAACGAGGGGGTCAGCGTCCGAGCCGAGAGGGAGAGAGGACGGGAGCACTCACCCAACTCCGCGACCTCATGCAACTCCAACGCCAACCCGACTCTCTCCTCCTCACTCCCCCTCCACCACCCCTCATCCTTCCTCCTCTTTCCCTTCCCCAAAACACTAGCACCAACAAGGAACTGACTGGCCAAACTCGGATAGCTCGGCTCAACAATCTTTACGCCGAGAGCGCTCTGGAGGTGGGGGAGAGGGAAGGAGCTGAAGATATGGCGGACGGGGATCGTGGGGTTGCCGAAGGAGTCGAGTGGTGGGAGGTCGGTGAAGGTCGCGTGGGAGGGAGGGAGGAGAGCGCGCGAGGTGTAGTGGCTGCGAGGAGGAAGGTGGGGTTGGGAGAGCGAGGGCAGGGATTGCGGGTCGTTGAAGCATTGAAGAGGTGACGATGGAGATGGAGGAGGAGGAGAGCGAAGCGATCAGCGCAACTCACCGAACGCAAGAAAGCGAAAAACGACCTACGCCGCCATCAACAGTATCTTCATCTTCTGAATCAGCGCCGTCCTATTCCCACTCAAATGGTCGATAGTAAGCAGCTTCGGCGGGTCGGCGTAATATCCTTTAACGTCGCCCCAGAAGCCCTGTTCATTTCGGCGCCGAAGACAATGAGCTCGGCTCGGAAAAGAGCAAAGGGGAGAAGCGAGCCTACCTGAGCTTTCGAGACGTATTCCTTGGTCAAAGCGTCGTCTCCGCAAGTCATATGCAAGCTCTGCATGGTCGAAAGACGGTCAGCTTCCCATCCTCCCTCTCGCTCAATCGCCGACAAGCAAAGACGACTCACCACACTCTCATGCCTCTGCGTCATGGGTAAATCGACCTCGAAATGATGACTCCTAAACACTCCAGCGTCGAGGATATGGACCTTCAACCCATTAAGCGCCGTAAAGTCCATCTTAAGGGGCAGTCGAGAGGTCGGGGAGAGGCAGTCGGAGGGGTCGCAGTGGCGGAGTTCGGTGGTGCCGAGGATCTGTGTGAGGGGGGAAGCACGCCGTCAGCGGGAAGGAGGGGGAAGGAAATGGGTGAGAGGGATGCGCACCTCGTTGAAGTTGTTCTGATCCCTCGAGACCTTCTTCAGATCCCTCTTGAGGACTTGATTCCAAGCCTCCGAGGTGACGGCGCTCTTCTTCATCCACATCCAACCTGTCAATCGGATTATCTCGCTCGTCAGCCACTCGCCATCAAAGAACCGGCGACTCGGCGCAAAGCTCACCAGTATTGAAATGATCGAACGCCTCGTTCTCCTGCGCTATGAGGTCGTGCGTCTTCATATACTTCTCCATGTAGGGGTAGGGATCACTTTTGGTGCAGAGAATTAGCGCGGAAAAGAAAGAGGGTGGAAGAAGGAGGAGGGGACGGACTACTTGAAAGCGACGTCCGAGTCGACAAAGAAGACGTCTCGGTGCTTGAGGACTTCGATTAGACCTGTAGTGAAGTCGGGGTCAGCTTCAGCATATCTAAAGAGTGCGAGGACGACTCACCAGCGAGTTTAGGCCAAGTAGCGACGCTGTGAAAGGAAGGAGGAGGTTAGGATCCCTTTGGTCGGCGTTGCTCTGCTCTCGCTCCGAGGGCGACGTACAGGATCTGCGCCATCCAAGACAAGTGAGTCAGCATCCTTCTCCTACTGTACACCACCCCAAACTCACCTTCTCCGGCCTAGTAAACTGGTAACCCCCGTACGCATAAACTCCCCTCTCCTCACAATTCCTCACGCAGCCTTCATCAAGACAAAGCACTACAAGCTCCGTCCTCCTCCCATCTCCCCTTCCCGCCGCCTCTCTCTCGGAATTGAGCCGCTGAACGAAAGTATGAAGGGCGTGAGTGCCGGTGGTGGCCCAGTGGCCATCGGAGAGGGTTAGCCAGAGATGAGGAGCGGGCTGGGAGGGGGAGGTGAGAGGGAAGTGGTAGTCGAGGTAAGAGGTGAAGGTCGTGCCGTCCTTGGCTAAGAGAGTTTTGCTCAGCGAACCTCCTGAGCTCGTTGACGGCCGCTCCTCCTCGTCGTCGTCCTCGTCGGGGGTCGGTCGTCTGTAGTCGACCACCTCCTCCTCCCGTTCCTTCTCCTCAGGGTATACCTCTCCCACCTCTTTCAGCCCTCCCACCTCCTCTTCCCTCCGCTGCGCCAGCCCTCCCTCAACAGAGCCAGAGCCAGAGCGCGTGAGCGAGTAGACAATCAACAGCGCAACCAACACCACGAGACCAAGTTTCCTTCCAGCGCGAGAGAAGGGTGAGAAGGCGGGATCTGTATGGTGTGGACCCCCGCTGCTGCCGGGGAGGGGGAGGTTAATGGAAGCTCCGCCGCGCATCGTTTCGAGACGAGACGAGTGAGTCGAGTGAGCGAAAGAGAGGCGGCGCCTGAGAGACGGGCTAGAAGAGGGGAGGACGTCAAATGTTGATGAATGGTGGTAGCGGGGTTCGGTGACGTAGATGGAAGTCTAGCTGCTCTGCTAACGAGCTGCAGATCTTCTGCATCTCATTCTAGCGAACGACTTCCTTCGCACGTCGGCGCAGTCTTCGCCGAACCAACCTCTCGCTCACTTCCCCGGTCGTTCAACGGCCTCTTGATCCACAACAGCACTCGTAGTTCCATCTAATGAAATCTACACTCCTCCCGCACCCTATTTAGGCTCCTCACTCCCCGCAATATGCGCCTGCAACATAGTCCTCCTCCCCTTCTCTCCCTCCCAAGCTTCCGGATAATCAGTAGCAGAATGATAAACTCCCCTATTATAAAACAGGACCAAATCGCCCAACTCATAAGCTGGGCAGAGGATGTTCTCGGGCTGTAGGGCGGGGCGTTGCAGCGAGTTGAGGATCCGGCGGACTTCGGCGAGGTCGGAGATCGTGGAAACGGGCGAGGAAGGGGAGGTGCGGAGGTGCAGCCGACGGACAGCAACGCTGTGGACTTGAAGGGATTTCTCCCCCGTGTGAGGGTTGGTCCAGAGCATTGGGTAGGCTGTGGAAGGAGGAGGGGGGAAGGGGAAGGTCAGCTCGGCGTTCGGTGGTCCTCGCCTGTCACTTCATGTAGCCTTCTCCTCGACTTGATGAGGAGGTCAAGGTGGAAGAGCAAGAAGAAGAGTAGAGAAAAAAACCAAGACTCACTTTTAACATCCTCCTCCTTCCATTCCGGCAAATCCTCCCACGCCAACTCCTTGCCTTCGTGGTAGGTTCCCAGGCCGTTAGAGTTGCCTTTGGAGGCTCCGTTCCATTGGTCTGTGCGTACTTATACGAAAGGATGTAGGAGAGGGAGAGGGAGAGGGTCAGCGATCGTCCTGTCGAGCGAGCCGCTCGGCTCAAGCAGAGAGAAGTGCAAACGAAGAACCTACAAGGCCAAGGCGCATACTCCACTTCCGAATTCTCCACCAACGCCCTCTGCTCCTCGTTCAAACATTGATACATCTTAGCGCCACTCAAAAAGCCCGTAGACCCCGCCGCTACGTTTGGCAAGACCGAGCCCGAGCCGTCGTCCCATACTACTGTGAGAGGGGGCCCGGAAGGGATGGAGAGCGCGAGGAGGGAGGTGACTAGGGGAGGGGAGGTCGCGTAGAGGGCGGCGTCCATCTGTTTGATGCGGAGGGGAGGGGGGTTAGCGAGGCCGAGGAAGGGAGATCGCGGATGGGGAGGAAGGGGAGTGAACGAGGGAGAGAGGGAGAGAAGGAGACGTACATGCCATCTGTGAAAAGGGAGCTCAGCTCAAGCAGCGAGCAAAATGGAGAGAAATGCGACCGACCGATGCCAACGAGTAAGAAGCTCCTCATTCCTCTGCTTCTCGGTCAAAGGGAATTTATGGTAGCTGGTATGATCCTACATCTCGCTCTTCATCAGCTTGATCTCCTCTTCACCTCAATCACGAAGGCGAGGGAAAAGAGAACCCGAAAGCACAACTCACCGCCTGTTTCAACACCCTCCCCCCAAATCTCTCACTCTGCTTCCCCCCTCCCACCAACTTAATCTCAGGATGCACACTAATACTATTCCCAATCCCATTGAGCAATGAATTACCCTTGACGGCATCATTATGTCCATGCTCTGCCTGTCCCACCACATCACCCGCATCAGCTCAGCTCGGCGAAGGGGGAGAGGGGGGCAGGACTCACAGGCGCTGATGGGTCGAATCGACGAACGAAGGCGAACTGCTTCTCCGGCTCTAAACCCCCTTGACCCGGGATTATCAGAACCTTGTAGCGGTACAAGGCCTGCTCGATGAGCTGGAACTCGTTATCGGAGAGACGGTTGAGGTCGACGTTCGTGACTTTGGCACCAAAATCGACGCCTGTGCCGATGGTGGTGGGATCGAGGGGCGTGATGGTGAGGAGGGGGACGGTCATAGTTGGAGGTGGTGGTGGGAAGGAAGGAGGGAAAGCGCGATTGGAGGAAGGGAGGGAGCTCGGCCGAGAAACGGTCGTGGATTTGAGAGTGAAGTCCGGGGAGAGGGGGCGCGAGGGAGCAGGGGAGGGGGTTGATGCTGGTTAGGTAGATGCTGGTGTAGGTGCTGAGCTTGTGCGAAGGCGGTGAGGTGCAGGAAACTGGGGAGACGGAGCGGAGTTGGACGGTCGGTTGGAGAGAGGTGTAGGTGGGTTTGATCGAGCTGGTTGAAGGACTGCAGGGCAACAGAGGTCAGTAAAGTCCTCGAGAGCTGCAGATCTAGCTCCCTACTCACCTGTAACGATGCACAAGATGAGCGAGCCGAGAGATGAAGGGCAGGCGGGGTTGGCGAGCGAACGAGGTTGCTGGAGTGTTGTACGATGATGGTAGAGCAGCTGCGCACTCTTCTTAAGCTCTGCAGTGGACCAGCCCTTCTTAACTTGATGTGGCCTGTTCCAACCCTCCGCTCGCCGTTCGCGCTTGGCTCTCCCTCTCCCTCCCGCCTCATCCTCGTCTCGCCCTCGATGGCTCACTCTCGCGAATCGTCGACGTCGGACCTGCACGTGTACTCGAACACCTCGCCATCCTACTCATACGGTCCACCCCCTTCCTCCTCCTTCTCCGACACCGGCTCCGAACCTCCCAGTCGCCGCACTTCACTCGCTTACGACCTACCCACCTCCGCTCCATCCGGCGCTACAGCAGGGCACAGGCCAACACCAAGTATAGCTTCCACCGGCGCCAGCGCAGGTCCAGGAGCAAGGAGGAGCCGAGCTCGAGCCTTCTCATTCCTCCTCGATAGCTCGCCTCAAGTCCTCCCCTCTCTCACTCCCTCCCCCGGCGGCCGACGGACCTCAATCTCTACCTTGGACGACCGTTCCGACCTCCCCTTTGGGGGCGACGCTTATGATTTCGCTCTAAGAGCAGAAGAGGAGGATGACGAGGATGTCGAGGCAGTCGAGTTCACCTCTAGCTCGGGAGGAGGAGGAGAAGCACAGCAGAGGAGGGCTTATAGGCAGACGTTTCAGCCTATTGTCAAGGAGGAACTTTGGTGGATGGGTGTCTCAGCGGCGACCGTGTTGGGGTTGACGGCGACGGCTGTGGTGCTTTCTGTTGTCGGTTGAGGGTGAGTTTCTGGTGGTGTGAGAGAATAGGGGAGGAGCTGATCTTGCTTTATTACAGAGAGTGGATCGTATCGGACTCGTGTGCAAAGTGTACCCCTTGTTGTGCCATCTCTCGGCGAGGCGCTCGGTCGCGAATCTGGTCCTCCGACGCGTTCGCCGGCTCGAGCTCGCGACAGCCTGCTCGCTTCTCCCCGCTCAGCACAAGCTACGATCCCTTCCCTTCGCTTCAACGCGCCAGACCCTCGCCTACCCCTTCCTACGGCCCCTTCTCCTTCCTCCCCCTCCCCTCCCTTGACTCCCCCCCCCCTGCGAATCGCAATGGAGGAATGAGGTGTCCGGCGGGCGGGTGGTTTCCGCAGGGGTTTGCGAGAGCGGTGCCGGATGGGGGGTTCTGGAGGGGTTGGAGCGGCGTATGAGGGACTAGGTTCGCTCGGCGGGAGGGAGAGAGGGAGCTCGGCGATGGGGAGGAAACGGTCCAGAAGGGATCCCTCGCCTCTTCTTTCTCAGTAGGGCCTAGAGGCCGTGATGAAGAGTGGCAATACATTCGTCTCGCCTACACTTGAATACTCACGTCCTTCGCCCGTTATGCTTCTTGGCGTTGAAGCGATCGACTGGGAATCAACTTTCATAGCCTCCCGCTCGCTCAGATGTCGCTGTAGAACACACTTCAAGTTGTTAAATCACTTGATCGCACTGCAAGCAAAGCTACGCCGTCGTCGTGTCGTCGTCGTTTCTCCGGTCGCCTTCATTCGCCATGGCCGAGCGTTAGGATCCGATGGCGGTCGTCTCAAGCTCTGCGAGGGAACCAGAGAAAGGCGCGCTCCGGTCAGCTCGAATCACGATTACTCGATCCGCGAACGGACCTACTGTTCATCCCACACCGTGAGAATGAGCTGAGCTCCCTGCTTCGCGCAAGCACTTTCGAGCTCCACCAGCGCCTCGGCGGGCAGCTTTTCACGGCTCGTCAACTCGACCTTCTCTAACTCGTTCACGGGAGTGAGTGGGATGTTCATGAACCACGCGAGCAGGGAGGGGAATCGTATGGGCGCGCCGCCCGTCTCGTCGACGTTCCAGAGGTGGAGCTCGCGCAGAGGAGAAGGGATGGAGAGAAGAAGGTCCTCGCTGAGGATGTTGGTGGTGAAGTGTTGGAGGTGTTGACAGGTAGAGAGGAAGTGGAAGAAGTAACGCGCCCCGAGGAGGAGGGTGATGAAATTTCCATCGCCGACGAGTTTGAGTTTGGTGAGAAAGCAGGGAGTGTCGGGAAAGGCGATGGGAATGCTCTGCTTGGGGAGCTCTCCTCCTCTGAACGTGAGGGAAGTCGACTTGGTGGGGTTGGAAAGGATGGTGGCGATGAGAGCGAGAGGGCTCAGCGCGCCGTGCGGACCCCAGCCGTTCACTTGGAGGTGGTCGAGCGTGAAGGGGAGCTTGAAGGAGTCGGGCGCAAGAGGACCCGAGTGGTTGATAATGAGGCTGAGCGGCTGGATCAGAGTCAGGTTTTTGAGATCTACGTGCGGAGGGGCGGGTCAGCTTCAAAGTCGAAGAACGCCGAGCCGAGCGAACGGCGAGAGCGACTATTACTCACCTGCGAGCCCAGCACCACAAAGCGCAGAAGCTTCCAGCACCCTCACTCCTTTCACCGAGAGCCGCTTCATCCCAAAACACTGGCCGAGGACAGCAGCGACCAGCGCCCCATCGAGCGACTCGTCTCGTTGCGAAACCACGCTCAAGTTGTCGCAAACGGTTTGCTCGCCTCGGCAGAACAGCAGGAATTTCTCGAGTTGCTTGTCCGAGGTCAAATCGACGTCCTTGAGGAGAGCACGACGAGAGTGCTGGTGCCATCCAGAGCAGACGAGGGAAGCGCGGCTGAGGAAGGAGCGCGCTCGTTGCCAGTCCTTGTGGGTGGCGAGGCTCCCAGTTTCGGCTCCAAGGTCGATGATGTGATACATGAGCTCCTCTGGTAGTCTCGGCGGCTTCTCCGGGTCAATCTCGAGGTTGGCGAATTGAGCGTCGAGCAGCGCCTGCCTCTCCTTCCTGAGCTTCCTTCTCGCTGCTCCCGAGCGCTTGCCGTGAGCTGTAGGTTGTTGTAGAGGTGGTGTAGCTTTCATCCCGCGAATGCTGGAGCCGAGAGCGACGAGTTGAGGAAGCGAGCGAGGTTGTGGGAGGAGGAAAAGAGGGCTCCAGCTCGAAGAGGGTCGAGCGATTGGGAGGGAGGGAGGGAGGCGAGAGGAGGTGTTGAAGGTGTAGGTTGGCTGCAGAGCTTTGCAGAGCGTCTGGAGATATCTCTAAGTTCGCTGTATCGTGTTCTCGCTTCCCAGCTCCCCTACAACTCGAGCTCAGTGGTGGATTTGGGCATCGCCGAGCGACGCAAGCCTTCAGAGGCTTTGCTCGCCTGCTTCTTGCCTGCTTCTCGCAGTTCTCTCGACCGGAATAAGATAGAAGGCCGTGCTGCATCCGCACCTCGGGAGTGCTCGAAGGCCAGCTACCAGCGGTCGTCGACCCGAGCCCAGCTCCGAACTCGCCTCGTCTCTAATCCACACACTCCTCACCCCTTCCTCTCCGGCCCACCAACCGGATCCTTCTCAGCACCATACCACCTTTCCCAGACCTCGACATGACTCCTCGTAATCCCCCTCCAAGCCGCTCTTCCAAACACCACCTCTTTCAAATCCCCCCTCTTGACTTCGCTCTTGACTTCCTTCTCTTTTAGCGCTTGAGCTTGAAGTTCGGGGTGGAGCTTAGAAATGGGGATTGAGGTGAGAGAGGAGGTGAGAACGGGGGAGAAGAAGAAGGGGATGGAGAGGCGAGAGCGAGGTGAGGTGGAGGGGACGGGGAGCACGCGGTGGGTGGTTGAGGTGTAGAGGTCGGCTGAGAGGTTCTCGCTGCGATAGATTAGAGGAAATAAGTCAGTCTCGATCCTCGACGGTCACCCAGCACTCGGTGAAAGCATCCCTCGGTTCTCCTTCACATGGCCGAGTGAGAGCGGAACTCACATAACCTGCCCAATGTTCAGAACGAGCTCCCCACGACCCAGCGGCGTCACATCAATCCACTCCCCCGTATCCCACTTCTGCACCTGCAGCCCGCCCGTACTATCCTGTGCCAACAGCGTCAATCCTCCGCCATCGGCATGAGCACCAACGCCGAGCGCTCCTTCCTCTCCACCTTCCCCAGGCGGCGGGGCGGGAGGGTACGAAACAACCTTCATGCGACTATAGGGTGGTGTTGTAGGATCTTCCGAGTAGAAGGGGGCGGTGAGGGGCTCGGGGGAGGAGGTGAGGCTTTCGCCGATGAGGCGGAGGAGAACTCGAGCGATGATTTCGAGATGTGAGCGGTAAGCGGAGATGGTGGTGGCGAAGGAGGGTTGAGAGGGAGGGTAGAGGTTCGGACCGTACAGCGAAAGGTAGATGGGAGCCGGCGAAGGATGAGGAGGAGTCTCGGGCCTGCGAAGGTCAGCCCATCGTTAGTCGGCTTCACCAGCGAGAATGAGAGCAGCTGTAGCTCACCCGAGATCAATCTGTTCCCTCAAGTCGACTACACCTTTCGTTCGCTCGCTTCCCACCCCACTCCACCCTCGGAAGTGCTTGCTCTCCCTCATTGCCATTCCCTCCTTCTCCTCCACGCTAACCTCCTCAAAGAAGCGGCGAGAGACATCAAACGCTGCTTTGAGATCGGCGTCCCATGTCGGGAAGGCCTGCTGAATGTCGGCGAGGTAGAAGAAGCCGGAGGTGAGGAGCGTTTCGCGCAGGGCTGGGATGAAGGTGGATGGTGAGTTGAGAGCTTCGGCGTAAGAGAGAACCGGTAGTTGTGGTGTAGCGGTCGGCATTTCGTTGAGTAGCAAGAGCAGCGAGCGGTAGGAGGGAGAGCCGCGAAACGAAGCGAGCACGCAAGGCGAAGCGGGGATGAGTCGCGAGATGAATAAGAGCAGGCGAGGTGGGAGCACCGTGAGCGATGCGCTGTAGATTACATCGAATGTGTGTTATCGCTCCTCCACTCCTCGCCCGTTGTTCGAGTGCAGCTCGGCGATCTTGACCGATGTTGCGGAAGGGCTCTATAGTGGAAAAATGGGGTCAGCGCGGCCTCTTCGAAGCATGGTAGAATCGAAACGACATACCTGACCAGCAGATAGTCAGCGGGAGCCGCGATCCCCCCATCGAAAGCGAGCGAAAGCTCGTTCGGCGAAGGTAGCCCTCCTCACTTCTTGGCTACCGGCAGCATTCCCCACTCGTCCTGACCCGGTAAACGCTCCACGCGCTTGTTTTCCCAGTCATCAGACTCGCCCATCTCGTTGCCCTTGGCTTGCAGGCGCTGTGAGAAGGAGGGGAGGGGTCAGCTTTCGGCTCGGCGCTCGTCTTGTCCACCGTCTCGCGGCGACGAGAAAACGAGAAAGCTCGTGAGACAACGCACATAGTACTCTTCCCTCACATCAAACTTTCGCCGTCCCTTCTTCATGCCCAGCTCCTCCTCCTTAGTCACGGCGTGCACCTTCTCGTCTCGGAGATCGTATCGAGTCTGAGTGAAGGACGAGAGACCCCATGATGCGATAACGATGGTGGCGATGAAGGGGAGACCGAAGAGAGCGAATGGGTGCTTGCGAAGGGAGAGGGTGAAAGCTGATCTGTGCGGAGGGAGGCAAGGGTCAGCGCCGAGGTTGGAGGGGGGAGCGGGATCGGATGCTGCTAGAGCAGAGACTCGGGACTCAGTCCTTCACGAGGAGCTACAAAAATTCAGTGACCAGAGCAGGACGCCCCCTACGACAAGAAGCTCCCGCTGTCCTTCGCTACTTGCGAAAGACCCGCGCCGAGAGCAACGTCGGAGCCGTGTCTTGCTCCACTGGGCGAGAGCGCGTGCGGCGCAAGACGAGCAGGTGTTGTTACAGATACCGCCTGGAACGTCGGTCGATCTGCAGCCTTCCTTCTTCCTCACCTCGAGCGTTCGGCTTCGACCTGGAAAAGATGGAATGCTGAAGCGCATCAAGACATCTCTGCACTCAAGAGAGCAGCAGTGACCTCTTGTGGTACAGTAGGGTTTGTCGGAAAGAAGAAGCACGCCCTACTGAGCTGCAGAAGCCAGCCTGGCATGCAGCGCTTGAAGCTGTCAGCTTCTGCAGCCAAGCACGCGCAGCCGAAGGGGTTGAAGCGAGCTCTGCTCGATCCTACTTCGATACAGGCAAGCAGCCTAGTCTACTAACCCAGCAACGCAGCCCGCCAGCTCACCAAAGCCAGCAGACCGCACTCGCTGGGCTGAAGGCAGCTGCCTGCTCTTCCTCGGCCCTTCACCGGCCTCTCACTGCAAGCGAGATCTCTGATCCATCCACCAGCCTACACTTCGCGCTGACTCACGGCTTGATCGGCCTCGACGAGAAGGAGGGCATGTCGTTTCTTCGTCCTGGCGCTGGAGCTGAGCTTCGAGGTCCTTCGCGGGGGTGGTGTTGAGGTGCAGAGGGTCGAGAGGGTGGTGAAGAGTGATGGGTTACGATAGCAAGAGCTTTGAGGGAGCTGTAGCCGAGTTGAGATGAGACGAGGAGAAAGTAGGAGGAAGAGAGCCTTCGCAGCCGACGAGGGCGAAGGAGGTCGACTTGCAGGTAGGCTGAGCTTGAGCAGAGTCTTCAAGCATCTAAATGAACCGCTCACTCTTTATGCACATCCGGAGAGGCTCCTTCACGCCGCCTTGGCTCCCTTCGGCGATGAGCAGGAGCGCCGAAGAAGCTCGACCGAGCGATCCTTCTCTCCGTATTCGCCGTGATTCCACTACAGCACGAGTAATTCCAGCTATCTTTGTACTTCCCTTGCTACGAGTATGCAGCTACGTCGCGGTTCAGGGCTGGTCCGCATCCCACACCACCTCAATACTCCTTCGCTCGCACTCCTTCAAGAAGGTGACCGCCCCATCCGACTCTACCCGAGCACTGCAGAACCTCCACTGACGTAGCCTCGACAGCGCGATGGTATCTTTCCGCAAGGTCGAAAGTTCAAACTCGAAGCTCCCGTCTATCGGCGGCTGGATGACCGTGAATGTGTCGAGCGAGTGAGGGAGGGATTCGAGGATCGCTGAAATGGCGAAGTCCATGTAGAGGTGAAGGAGCTGATGAAGTCGCCTGAAGAAGGGCGCAAACGCATGGGGGGCGTGAAAGTCGATGGGGAGGGAGCCGAAGGAGAGGGCTTTCAGACTTGAAGGCGACTTGCTAAAGTGAGGCATCACTGATTTGTTCGAGTGGTGCGAAAGAAGGGGATCTACCTGGTCCGCGAATTGCACGGCAGCGTACGTCGATGTCGCTTCTAGAAGCGCGACGAGGACGACGGTCGGGAACTGCTTCCGAGTCCAAACGAGGGAGGTAAAGTCCAGCGTTTGGAGTCGGAAGGGGACGTGGAAAGGGATCTGCGTCGGAAGTGATTTGAAGCTCACAGTATGCCGGAGGGAGAGGCTGGCGAGGGCTGGGAAGAGGTTCAGCGAGGGCTCGGGGAACGAAGAAGCAAAGACACTCACTCTTCAGGTTCGGCGTTGCGAGCGTTCCAGGATCCAAGTCGTTCACGCTTCTCATGGCGAGGACTTCCAAGTTTTCTGTTGCTGCAAGCACCTCCTTGACGAGCTGAGCGCTGATGGGAGCTCCCTTTTCCTGTTCCCCGCGCCCGAACACCAGCTGGCGTGTGAGACGGACCTTCTCTCCGCCAGAGAGGAAACTTCGAATGGCGTGGTCGGTCTTGAGAACAGCGCACGTCCAGATCATCCTTTGAGCTTCCTCCCTCCAGGCCGAGCAAACGAGAGAGAGTCGAGAAAGGAAGCGCCGGTACTCGCGGGCAGCGTTGCTTTGGAAGAGGGTGTCGCCTGGGGGGGCGGAGATGTGCATCATGTAGTATACGAGCTCTGGCGGCAGCTTCCATCCCTTGTCCGGGTCAATCTCGAGGTTGGCGAATTGAGCGTCGAGCAGCGCCTGCCTCTCCTTCCTGAGCTTCCTCCTCGCTGCTCCCGAGCGCTTGCCGTGAGCTGTAGGTTGTTGTAGAGGAGGTGTAGCTTCCATCCTGCGACTGTTGGAACTGAGAGCGACGAGACGAAGAAGCGAGCAAAGATGTGGGCGGAGGACAAGAGACGCGAGAGGGCTCGAGCTGCGAAAGGGTCGAGCGATTGAGAGGGAGGCGAGAGGGGGAGTCGAAGGGTGAGGTTGATGGCTGTAAGGGTTCATCGAGCTTTAAAGGTGCATCTAAGCTCGTTAGATCGTGCTCTCTCTTCCCAGCTCTTCTACAGCGCCTTCGACGAGCCATCGCCGAGCTCTCTCTCCTCCTCCTCCCCTCTCGCTCTCGCTCTCGCTCCCCTTCTCTCCCTCGCCGACTCTCAAACTCCTCGAAATGACAATCGAACGATCCAAGAAAATGCAGTGCGTATCAGAATACACCCTAAGCCCCGCGATCCATCCCTCCCTCTCCATCTCCTACCTCTCCGCCGGGCTTCCCGCACCCCTCCAGCTCCCCTGCGCACCAACGAAACCCCTCTGCTCCTCACTCGGCCCTCTAGGCTGTCTAACCGCGAACCCTTGACCCTGCGCCCCTCCGCCGCCAAGGGATCCTTCCTCGCTCGTAGCGCTTGATTCGGGGTTGGTCCCCGCTCCGAGCGAGAGGGAAGGGGAGGAGGACGCGTCGGAGGAGTAGTACTGCGTTGCTGACGCTGGGGGTTGAGCAGCCGAGGAAGATGGCGAGCCCCCCTCGAAGAAGTTGGAAGCCTGGAAGATACCCTGCACGCTTGGCCTTGAGGATCCTCGAGCGGCGGTACCGACTGTAGCGTACCCTTCTCGGAGGTTCATGTTGCTCCTCCTTTGGTTTGCGGAGTGGTGGGGAGGTTGGTGCTGGTGGGAGGGGTAGCTGCCGGATCCTGAGCTGGAGCCGTAGGAAGAGAGACCGTTCGAGTAGGAGGTGCTGGATGCGAAACCGGGCCCCCGGATGTCGGGCATGGATTTCTTGCCGCGGAGAAGGGAGGAGGAGGAGGAAGAGTAGGAGTCCGGGGAGAGGTAGGAGGACAGAAGGTCGCGGGAGGTCGAACGCCCGAGGGTCGAGGCGGAGTGACGGAGGGACTGTTGGGAAATGAGACGAGGGTCAGCTACAGCTCATCATCGAACGAGCTCAGCAGAAACGATTCACTTTCTGCATCCCCTCAGGCGCGCTAATCGTCGGCTGCCCCGCCGCTCCGGCTCCCTTCTTAAACACCACAACATATCTCTCCTCCTCCAACCCAACCGATCGATGACCCAAATCCAACATCTTAGCGCTCTGATGCACGGTGCGTCGGAGAGCAGCGGAGAGGGATTTGGAGAAGGCGAATTCATCTCGAAGAGGGTCGGACTTGAATTGAGCGATCGAGGTGTAGATGGTGAGATTTTGAGGGTCGTTGAGGTCGAGGTCTGTACATCGGCATCATCATCGACGTCAGCGTTCATTTCTCCTTCCCTCTCTCCCTGCCTCGCTCGATGAAAAGGAAAGAAACTCACCCGACCCCTTCCCACCAGCACTCGCACTCGCCTCACTCCCACTCCCACTAGCACTATTAGCCATCCTAGCACTAATACTAGTCCCCACATCACTCGGTGGACTCGCACTATACCCATTCCCTCCTCCTCCCTGGGCATAAACGCTCTCAACGGGAGCAGGGACATACTCCCTCGCTCCGAAGCTCCTCGCGCTCCCCACCGCTCCAACCCCACTCGATCCCGAACCCCCCGCGGAGCCAAACGTCGAAAACTGCCCCTGGACCAACCTCCCATAATCCTCCTCATCCCCTCCCCCTCCCATCGAATGCGCAACAGGCGCCGAGCTAGAATGGCTCATCGGATAGCCTCCTGGCGCGGATGCCTCTCGTCGATTCCAGCCGGGAGGAGGGCCCATCGAATCGAGTTGATGATGAGGTTGGGAACCGAGTTCCCGAGTTGATCGCATACGCTTGATAGCTTTATCTCGCTCGATCCGCTCCTTTTCGCCTTCTTTGAGGACCTTCTTGAATTCGGTACGGAGTTTGCGGCCCTGTAATCGCACCAGCATCGTCATCATCAGCATGTCCCTCTTCCCTCTTCCCTCCTCCCTCACAACTCACCTGAAGATCAAACCCATTCAAAGCCGACACGGTCAAAGCCGCATCGCTGGCGGCCCTAAAGTTTGCGAAAGCGAGTCCACGAAATTGACCGTTGTCAAAGTGGTAGTTGAAGGCGAAGGGAGGGGGAAGTCGGAGGTCTTCCATTACGCCGAGGAGTTGCTCTTTGGGGACTTGGAAGGGGATGTTCTGTGCGTTGAGGCGAGGGAGGGGTTAGCCAGAGTTCGGCGCGAAGGGAAGGGGAGAGCGAACCTTGATGACGATGGCGGTGGGGATACTGTAGGTCGAAAGCGAGGTCAGCTACAGCTCGACGCCCGACAGCAAGCTCAACAACTCACACCTCATCCTCCGGCAAGGGCCTTCCCATCAGCGCCGCATACCCCGTCTGAAAGCTCGGCTGCTCATACTGCTGCTGCTGAGTCTGACTCGGCTGCCTCATCCACTCGGTCGGCAATCCCGACCTCATCCCCCCTCCACCACCACCGTTACTCTGCTCCTGCCTTCCTCCCCTCTGATATCCTCCTCCGCCGTACCCTCCCCCTCCGCTCGGCGGCGCAGAGTAATTCTGTGCGTACGAGCTAGGGGAGGTCGGGTAGGAATGTTGGGAGATAGGTTGAGGGTGGTATGGCTGATACTGAGGCTGCTGAGCCGGTAGTCCAAACCCTCCGAGCTGACCTCCATACCCCTCCTCGGCGGCCTGACCAGGAGCGAGGTAAGGCGGCCCCGACACTGGCGTTTCCGTGGAAGTCGAGCGTTCGATAGGAGGGTTTCGGTTGAAGGAGTAGTAGGGGTCTCCGCCGACTATCGATTGGGATTGGACGGGGGGAGGAGGGGGTTGGTAGGGGAGGGAGGGGATGGGAGGGGCTGGAGAGCGGGATTTGCTGGGCGAAGAGTGAGGGGGAGAGGTGGGGATCGTGAAACGTTGGGAGCGTTGCTGTTGAAGGTGCGGAGGGTGGTTAGTAGGAGCGACTGGAGGCGTTGGGAGCTGCGAGACGGGACGCGTGTAGTGAGGAGAGGGCATTCCTGGTGATTGGAGCGTGCTGTAGGTATTTGGCCATCTCCCTCACCTGTACAGACTCCTTCTACGCTGTAAAAGACGTCTGTAACAGGAGAGAATGGCCTTCGGCTCCCACTGCGCTCATCCCTCCACTAAGACTGGTCGAGGGTGACAGCGCAGGGATGCACGGTAGTAAGAAGCTCAGCGCCACCGTCGTCGACGATAGCACTAACACCTCTACCCTCGCTCTCCCCCGCTGTAGCTCATCCTCCGACAGCCTACAACGCGCAAATCGTTCCAACCAAACACTCGTTGCCTCTGAGCCTCTTTGCGAGCCTCACGACGCGCCGTTGGGTTGCTCTGTAGCATAGCAGATTCCACACTCGTTGAGAGACGAGGGCTGTAACTCACCTTGCGAACTTGAGGTACTTCCAAGCCCTGAGATTGAGGCGCACCTGACGCGTCGTTGGAGTTGGATAGGTTGATCCTATCCATCTGTTGCTGTAGGTCGATTGACATGGTGTTTACTCTTCTTGAGGTTAGGGGTGTACTCTTGGTCGTTGTGCTGGTAGTCTAGGGGAAGGGCGAGAAGCGAGAAGCGAGACGAGAGGAAGAAAGAGAGGAGGAGGGTCCAAGAGACGAGTGGTTGAGCGAACGAGTGAGAGCGAGGTTGATGAGGTGCAGAGAAAGGCGATACGATTCGTTAAAGCGTCAGAGAAGTCGAAGTCGTCGTCGTCGTCGTTTCAGTCGTAAACGGGCGTAAATCAAGACAGACGAGCAAGGGAACGCTGGCGGAGGAGGGGAGCAAGCGAGAGGCTCGAGACGGGACGAGCGCGAGCGGCCAAGTCGACCGAGCCCCTTTCTTTTCGGAGAAAGCCTCACTGCAGCTCTGTAGCTCTTCAAGGGTGTAGCCAATTACCTCTGCTCTATCAGAACAGCACAACCAACTCACAATGACCTACACCTCTGACCTTCGCAACGCTCTTCCTCGCTCGGACTTGTTCTCGGCGCAAGCAGGGTTCCCAGCTCTACCACTGAGCAGTTCTACCGCACTACAGCTCCGTAGCCCTGCTCTGAGGGTCGCAAGCCCCGCCGGCCAAGCTCTCACCTGCCGAGAGGTCTCTTTCCCCGCCGAAGCTAAGGACGTTGAGCCCCACTCTCCGCCTCTCTCTCTCCTACTTCTCACTGCTCTCCCACAGCTACAAGATGTCTCCTCCCCCTTCTACTACGATGAAAGCAGCCCGCTACTACGGTGTACACGATATTAGGATCGAGGACGTCCCCATCCCTCAGGCCAAGGAGGGGCAATGCCTCGTCAAGGTTGCTTGGTACGTTTTGCGGAGACCTCGGAGATGAGTAGGATGTAGCTAACTATCGAGTTCTACAGGTGTGGGATCTGCGGGTGAGCTTTCCTGGGCTGCTCCTGCTGGACAAAGTCCGAATTCGCTGACCTTCGCTTTCAACGCTAGAACCGACTTGCACGAGTATGAGGGTAAGCTGTCGCCTTCTCTTTACCTTTCTACAGCTGTACACTAATCCCTCCCCACACTAGCCGGTCCCATCCTCTGTCCCTCCGCCTCCAAAGCCCACCCCATCACGGGCGAAACTCTCCCCGTCTGCCTCGGCCACGGTTCGTCCTTTCTTTCTCCTCCTTCTTCCCCTTCTCACCTCCCCTCTCCTCCACAGAATTCTCGGGAACCATCACCTCCCTCGGCACCTCCCTCCAAGGCTCCTGGAAAGTCGGCGACCGAGTAGTTGTGGAGCCCGTCATTTCCTGCCACTCTTGCTATGCCTGTCAGCACGGTTACAACAATGCTTGTACCTCGCTTGGGTTTATTGGGTTGAGTGGGTATGGAGGTGGGCTTGCTGAGTTTATTGCGACGGATGAGCAGTACTTGCATAAGCTTCCCGAAGGGGTTTCTTGTGAGTTCGGATTCGGCTTTCGCTCGGCGTTAGGTGAGGAGAAGGGAGGGAGCTGATTTCTTGCTCTACCGCTCTCGATAACACAGTGCAAGATGGAGCTATGGTCGAACCTCTCTCCGTCGCCATGCACGCCGTCGAGCAAGCGGGAATGAAGAAGGGGGATACGGCTTTGGTTCTCGGTGAGCTTCTCTTTCGCTCTCCTCTCCACCTCCTCCCTCCAATCGCCTCCCACTGACTCTCTCCCCTCTCTACTTTCTCAAGGCGCGGGCCCCATCGGCTGCTTCGTCATCAAAACTCTCATCGCCAAGGGCGCTTCGTCCGTCCCCTCCCCTCCCTTCCCTCCCTCCTTCCTCACTAACCCCGCTTCCCTACAGCACCGTAATCTGTTCCGAGCCCTCCTCCTCGCGTCGTCGTATGGCCACTCTCGCCGGAGCGACACACGTCCTCACCCCTCCTCGCGAGGGGGACATTATCGCCCAAGTCAAGGCTTTGACGGAGGGCAATGGAGTGGATGTTAGCTTTGAATGTGCGGGTGTGCAGGCGACGATTAATACGGGGATTGGGGCGTTGAGGCCCAAGGGGGTTTGTGTTAATGTTGCGATTTGGAGTATTCAGCCTAAGGTGAGCGACCAGGAGGGAGCGCCGAGTAGAGGGTGGAAGCTGATTAGGTGGAGGATGGATAGATCGACATGAACGCTTTGGTGTTGCAAGAGAAGACTCTCAAGGGTAAGCTTCACCTTACACTCCACTTCTCCACCCCCTCTTTGACCCCTTCGAGCTCGCTCGACATTCAGCGCCGAACCTCGCTCACCCTTCGCTCCTCCTCCCCGACGATACAACAGGCGTAATTTGCTACAAAAACAACCACTCTTCCGCTCTCTCTTACCTGGCCAGCGGGGAGATCAACCTCGATGGTTCGTCCCTTTCCATTCCACTCCCTTGCTCTCCTTCTCGCTGCTCGGCGGGGGTGCTGACCCCCCCCCCCCCCCTCCCTCCCTCGCAGGCTTCGTCACGGGCACGGCCGCTCTCGCCGACGTCGTCGAGAAAGGCTTCAAGGAGTTGATCAACAATAACGAGCAACGTGAGCCTTTTTTTGCTTCAGCTCAGAGAGGGGAGGAGCGCCGAGCTGACCTGCCCGCCGAGCAGACGTCAAGATCCTCGTTTCGGCTACGGGGAAGGAGGAGTAGGATGGAGAACGAAAGGTTGTGTACATAAGTCTGCTGTGATACGTGAAATGTAGTGGAACCAGTGCCCTCTCGAGCGATTCAATCGCGAAGAGCTCGGCGCTCGCTTCTCTCGCTCGCTGTCCCGTCTCTCAACTGGCTCTCTTCAGCTCAGATGTAGTTTCATACCAGCATGTATCATCCTCTCCTCCTCCCGTCGACTCCTAACGCACGCCCCCTCCACGGCCTTTCCCCTCTCTCCTAACGCAGAGGCCCTGTTTGTTCGCTTCCCTCTCTCGCGATCGCCTCTCTCCCTTCCACCACCACCAGCTCTCTCTGTACTAATAAGCAGCAGGGATGGCCTCCGCCCCACGTATCACCCTCCGTCCCCCTCCACACCGCTCCTTCCTAAGCGGCTACCCCGGTATCGGCGCTTCCTCTCCCTCCTCTCCCTCCTCCTCAGCGACAAGCGACCCACTGCTCACCCTCCCTGTCATCCATCGCCCAGCAGCCTGCTTGAGCGGTACAGTGGAAGTCCGGTTGCCGTCTGTTAAGGGAGGGACGAAAGCTCGGTGGTTGAGAGTCGAGTTGGAGAAGATTGAGAGCGTCCCTTCTCCCAGTGGGCAGGAGACGGAGGGAAAGAAGCGGGAAGCCAAGTATGTTGAGCTGATTGGGAGTGGACCGGGTACGTTGTGGGAGGCGGGAAAGGGGAAGGGTTTGTTGGTTAAGGGATTGACTGGCGAAGAGGGAGAGGAGGAGGGGGAGAAGGTCAAGGAGAGCCCGAGGAAGGGGAGGTTTAAGAGTATGGTTATTAAGAAGGGAAGTAGCGCGGTGGAGGAGGAGGACGAGGATGGGTGGGAGACTATTCCTGAGGTGAGTGCCCCGCCGACGAACGCCGAGATGGGTTGAGCTGACCTGAGATGAGCGAGCGAGCAGGGGAACTATGTCTTTAGTATTCCGTTGCCCGAAGGTCTTCCTCCTACTACCGAGGTCGATTCCAAGTCCAATGGAGTGTCTTACCAACTCGTCGCGACCCTCTGCGGGCGAGGCAAGAAGTCCGTTTCTCTCTTCTCCCTCTCGCTCCTGCTCCTCGCTGACCTCCTCCCCCCTTCACCTCAAGCAGAACCCTCCTCAAATCCGCCCCCAAACCCTCACTCTACACCTCTCAAGCCCCCATCCTCCTCCTCAAAGCCGACATCCTCCCCACCTGGCCCATCTACTCCCCTCTCCTTCCCCTCCTCCTCCCGCCCCGCCTTCCCTGGGAGAACGATTCGGGTCCAACGATCGGAGAGATCAAAGAGGCGAGAATGAGCGTTAGGAATAATGAAGGTGTACAGGGGGAGGCGTGGATGAAGGCGGTTAGGGAGAGTGGAGCGTTTGGACCCGGTGATGCAGTGCAGGTTAGGGTGCAGGTCGGGTGGGGTGGAGAGAAGAGTATCAAGGTGGGGGTTTCTCGCGTTTAATCTTCTCAGAAAACCTGATAACTGACCGCCGACTCGACTATTCGCAGCTCACTCGCCTCGATTTCGTCCTTCGAGAGACCCTCACTTTCCGCCATCCGATCCCTGGTCAACCGAACCGCACGCAAAGGAGTACACCGAGGATTACATCAATCTTCACCGCCAACGCTTCCGTCTCGAGCGATCCCGTACGCTGCCGTCACGTTTCGCCTCATCGCCGAACCGCTCGCTGAGCTCGCTCTTCGCACAGGACAACCCCACCGCCTTCGCCGTTCTGTACCCTCACGAGCCGGTGTCGTTCGATCTCACCGGAATCGTCCCTAGCTCGCACTCGCGCGTTACGGTTCGCACGGCCAAGGTGAGCTTTCTCGCTTCTCGGCGAGATTCAACGCACAAGCTAACCGTCTCCCTTCTCGCTCACAGTACGTCGAAGTCGTCTACCACCTCAAAATCCGGGGCATGATCGAAGGAGGCGAAGAACTCGCCGTCGACGAGTGGCCCGTCATCATCGGCAATGTTGGTCGTCGCGAGTCGAACGGTCTCATGGGCGACATCGGCTGGGTTTCGGACCTCTGCAACCGCGCCGGAGGAGAGCCCACCAACAGAACCACCAACCGAGTCGTCTCCCCTACGCCTGGTCAGCAGACCGTCGGGTTCGCCGTCCCTCGCTCCACTTCGCCCGACCTTCCACCCTCGGCGCCGCTCATTCCTTCGCCCCCTCCGACGGCAGGCAGCGCCTTCTCACCTCGGTTCGCCAACCTCGATACTACCCGCGCTGTCACGCACTCGGATCCCCCTCGCAGCGACTCGTATGGTCATCCCGACCAGCAGCACTCGGCGCCCTCGCAGGCTCAGCGCTTGCCTGCCGGAGGAGCAGACCCCTACGCCTCGTTCTCCACCAGCGCTCGCTCGCAGGAGGCCCAGCAGCAGCATCGAGCGGAGGCTTACTCGTCCCCTTACCACCCCTCCTCGAACGGCCACCAACCGTCGACGCCCTCTCCTGCTCCTCGCCCGACTTTCGTTCCCTCCCCCACCGCCGCCGAGGAGAAGCTCCATCTACACCAAGCGGCCATCCAAATACGCGAGGAACAACAAGCACGTCGAGTAGCTCAAGAAGAGGAGCGCGCAAAGCACGAGGAAGCGTTACGTCGTCAGGCCGAGATGGAGTCGCCCTCTTCTCTCAGCCACAACCGCCGAGACACCTACGATTCCTCCGTCTCTTCGAGTCTCCCCTACGCCGACTACGAAAAAGCTTCCCTCCACTCCGCCGCCATCGTACGCCGTCAACTCGTGCAAGACGGACTCGCCAAACCGCCCCACCTCCGCTCGGTCGAGGAGAATGGCGCCCTCGATTCGCTTGTGCACAACGACGCTCCCGAAGTCGTTCAAGCTCGCCTCGCTCCCGCTCCGATCCAAAGGAGTAACACCACGGTCGCATGGAACGGCTCGAGCGTCGGTCCTGTCTCCGACGTACCCGGCAGCACTCCTTCTCCTCCTCAACCCGACCTCCTCGCTCCTCAGGCTCAGCCGCAGCGCGAGCTCCATCCCCTCGTTCGCTCGCAGACGATCCTCTCTGGCGCTGAAGCCGAGAAACGTCGACTCTTCGAAGAAGCAAAGGAGCGCGCTCGACAACGTCAAGAGGAAGCTCGAATCGAGTTGGAGAAGCAAAGTGCTTTGCTCGCTAACCTCGAGGCGGAGGAGATGGATCGTGCGCAGAAGGAGTATGAGATTGAGATGGCAATGCAGGAGGAGGAGGAGAGGAGGAGGGCGAGAGCGTTGGTTGAGAGGGATGAGTTTGAGAGGAGGGAGAGGGAGAGGGCGGCGGTTTTGGAGGAGGAGTGGAGGAGAGAGGAGCAGGAGAGGCAGAGGAGGGCGAGGGAAGAGTTTGAGGAGAGAATGAGGGTTGAGGAGGTGAGGAGGGTTGAGGAGTTGAAGAGGTTGGCCGAGCAGCAGAGGGAGGTCGAGGAGGAGAGTAAGGCCGTGATGTTGAGGAAGAGGCAGGAGAGGGATAGGGAGGAGCAGGCGAGGAGGGATGCAGCAGAGAGGGCTAGGATTGAGAGGGAGGAACAGGAGGCCGCTGCTCGTCGTGCGGCTGAGGAGGAGCGATTGAGGGAGGAGAAGGCTAGGGAGGAGGCCGAACGTCGCCAGTTGGAGGATAATAAGCGTCGAGCTTACGAGGAGCGCCTTGCTGAAGAGGAAGCACTCCGTCGCTGGGAGGAGGAGCAGGCGAGGCGTGCTACTGAGGAAGCTGCCGCTCAGCGAGCCGCCGAGGAGCGTCGTCTCGCCGAGGAGGATCATCGTCGTCGAGTCGATGAGGAGGAAGCTCGCCGAGCGGCAGCTCGTCAGCAAGAGCAGCAGCAGCAGCAGCAGCTCCAATCGCACCAACTCTACGACGCTCCCGTTCCGCGCGACATCCCTTCGCTTCAAGCTCCCCGCGCTCAACAACCCTCGGCGCAAGGCTTCGACCCTCACCGCTACCCTTCCCCTCAAGGATGTGAGTTCATCTTGCTCTTCTCTTGCTAGTGAAAGTATTCCTGACCTTCTCGCGCTCTTACAGACGGGCAGTATCAGACGGCTCAGCACTACCCCGGCGGCCCTCCAGTGCCGAGCACCTTGGGTCACGACTCTCAGCATGGTCACTCTCAAAACGGCTCGTCTCTCGTCCGAAGCCCTTCCGTCAACTCCTTTGCCCCTACCACCAACATGAACGAAGTCGACGTCAACTTCTAGTGAGCTCGAATCGCTCGGCTTTGTCGTCGTCGGGCGCCGCTGACCTTTCACTCTCATTACTCGCAGCGCCAACGCGATCGCCAACAGTGCCGCGCCTCTCGCGCGCAACTCGACACTCTCGGAGGAAAAAGCAGCTTACATCCGTCGTCTCCGCGAGGCGGACGAATCTCGTCGAGCTGGACTCCCTCCCTCCGTCTCGCCTCACTCCTACCGCCACCAACAGCACCAACCTTCGCCGCTATCCTCTCCTCCCGTCGCTTCTCAGCACCGCGGGTACGAGCAGAGCTCTCCTTACGCTGGATACCCTCAAAGCGACTATGGCCACGGCTCGGAGGCGAAGGAGCATCTCCGAGTCGCTCCTTCGCACGCTTACCCTCAACCGGCGGCCCCCTCGCCCATCGAGTCGTCCGTCGGTCAACACTGGAACCCAACGCCCATCGGAGGATCGTCGTCGAGGGACTACCAGCAGCCTTGGAGCCCTCACCCTCCCACGGAGATCGGATCGGCTCCTACCGTTTCGACTCAACACGCGCCCGCCGCTCCTGCCTCCCTCTCAACCTCATCAGCCCCTGCGATGTCTTCCCTCCCCGCCGTTGGAGCTTCGACACCCTACAAGTCTGCTCGCGAGGAGAAGGACGAGCAGGAAGCGAGGCGCAAGGAGCAAGACCGAGCGAGGTTGGCGGCGGCGCAGACATCCACTGCTACCGCTACGGCTCCCGAGGAGGACTCTCTCCCTTCTTACCCTCAAGGATCGTCTTCAGCTGCTGTACCTCAGTCCGCTGCCGAGGAGAAGGTGAGCCAACTTGCTTTTGGAGAAGAGACCCGAGCTGATCCTTTCTCGGCTTTTTCGCAGGGTGCTCTCAACGCCTGTTCGTCGTCTTCTTCGTCTCGGTTAGGAACATCTAGAGCAAAGCTGATCTTTTCTTCCCTCCAGACTACTCCGCCAAAGCAGCCGTCGAGGCTCAACAGCAAGCCGCTCGCGCGCCTCCCCCTCCTCCCGCGCGCAACGGCGACGCCCCTCCCTCGTCGTCGCAGCAGTGCCCTCTCCAAGCGATTCATGAGGGTCAGCAAATCGCCTCTGCACCCTACAGCAACGTCAGCCGACCTTCGTCGCCTCCCTTCGCCGCCTCTCGCCCCCAGCGCGACGACACCATCTCCGAAAGCTCGAGCGACGTGCACCGAGACCCCGCCATCGCCGCTGGAAAGCGCCCGGTCGCTGTTCACCGCTCGGTATCCGGTTCGACGATGCCCGACGGGATGCAGCAGTACCCCTCGGCGCCCCCTCCTCTCCCTCCTCAGCAATACCAGCAGTACGAGCAAGGTTCGGCACCTCCGTCGGGCTTGGGTCTCTACGAGGGTGGCAGCGCCGAGTACCCTTCACAGTAGATGCTTAGCAGTATTAACTCAACCAATCTTAGTTCTCTATCTCTCGCTCTCGTAATCAACTCGTCCGTCCATATTCAATGCGTTTCAATTGCTCTGCGAAGAGAGATGGCAGAGGGGGTATATCTAGGAAGAGTACTGCTTTTGCTAGCTTTTGAAAAAGACTTCGTATCATCGTCATGCAACAACCACTTCTACTGCTCGTCGTTCACTCCCTCGCCCACAGCCTAACCGTTCCATCCGCTCCGGCGCTCACTACCACCATCTCCTGCTCATGCGCCGTGATGTCCAAGATACCCTCCGTCGCTTTGGGACGATGCGATGCGATCTCTTGCGTGCAGACGAGGTCGAGATTCCAGAATCGAAGCGAAGTGTCGTGGCCGACTGAAGCCAGGGAGTCGCCCGAGGAAAGGAAGGAAAGGGAGGTGACGCCGTCGAGATGGGCGAGGATGGAGTGAAGGCAGTCACCTGCGATGGTTCGAGATCCGAGAGTCAGCACGAGTCGGAGGAGGAGAGGAAGTGAGACGAGCTCACCAGTTTCGAGGTCGAAGAGGCGGACGAACTTGTCCTCGTGAGCCGTAGCGAGAAGAGGTTTCGAAGGGTGAGACGTGATCTGATTGATCTGCGTCTGAGGCGTGCCGTCTGCGAGAAGGAAACGATCAGCGGGAGCTCACACTCGGCGAAAGAAGACGACGACTCACCATACGACTCGCCGCTCTTGAGCTTGAGCTTCTCCTCGCCCGTCTCCGCATTAAACAGCTTGACGACTGAATCAAAGTAGGCGACCGCAAGCTGCTGTCCCTTGCCCGTCGGCGACGACTTGACGAGAGTGATGGCTGTGGGAACGATCCGTTTCCGCTTGAACGACCCCTCCTTGGCTTCAACGCCCTCATAATCCCACGACTTGACACACTCCCTCTTCTCCGTATCCCACACCCTCACATACCCGTCGGCCGAGATGGCTGCCAGCCGCTCCTCTCCTTCCTCGTTTTCGAAGAGCTGCAACCCCCAAACGGCATCGCCGCTGGCGCTCATCGAGCCGACGCGAGTGGTAGGGTCGAACGAGTCGTAGGTGTCGAACGAGGGGTCGGGGAGCCGCCAAATGCGAATGTCCGAGTCGAGGGAGCCCGAGTAGACGAGGCCGGTTCGGGTGGAGACTGCGAGGGAAGTGACAGGTGCAGTGTGGCCGCGGTAGGTGATGATGGGCTCGGTGTCGGCGGAGGTGCGAGCGCTGATGGAGGAAGAGGGGTCAGCTGGGCAGCGACGGTCGAGAAGGGTCGACGACGACTCACGAAGTCGAGATGTCGAGGTTCCGCCAAAGCTTGACAGTCATGTCGTCTCCTCCGCTCACGAGGGAGAACACCTTCTTGTCGTTGGCCTCGTAGACGAAAGCGAGCGCTCGCACGGCATCGAGATGACTGCGACACGGGCGACGAAGGGGGGGATGCGTAAGTCAAAAGATGCTATTCGCCTAATCGACTCGACAAGACAGTCAAGATAATGACATGAAGGCGAGCGAGGGGAGGCTATCAAGAATGATGGGAGGGGGAAAGGGTGATGGTCGTCGTAGCTCACCTCCTCAACGTCTTCTTAGCGCCCCACGCCGGCTCGCCCTTCTTCTCCTCGCTGCCCTCTCCAACGTCCTCGTCGACCCACTCCAACTTGGCCAACTCATCCTCATCTCCATCCCTTCCCAGACCCAAGTTGACGGCGTTCCCTCTCGCCCTCGAAACGGTTCCTCCTCCACTCACACCACCACCACCACCATACGCCCTCTCGCCAGCCTTCCTCAACTGCTCCTGCCACTGCTCATCCGACTCGGGCTTAAAGATGGCCGTCAACCTCGATCCCTCCTCGCCGTCGCCATCCTCCCCTACTGTTTCTGCTCCTCCGTCTCCTCGGCCGGTGCTGTTGGCGCCGAGGTCGACTCCTCCGAGGACGACGTCGACGTCTCCGTTGTCGAGTTCTCGACCTCCTCCCCCTCCTCCTCCGTGTCGTCGGATGGTGGAGGTGTACTCGTCGTCTCCTCGACGCTCTCCTCCGTCGATCCCTCCTTGACCTTCTCGAGCGCCTCGTCGGCCAACTCGAGAGAGGGCTGAGAAGCTTTCGTTGTTGGAAGGTTCTCCTCGTTCGTTGCCGTCGCCGACGAGTTCGATGGCGCTTCCTCGGTCGTTTCCGCCGGCGAATCCGTTTGCGGTGGAGATTCGACTCGAGTGGGAGGAGGCGGTGGTGGAGGATTGGGACTCGGTACTGTGGAAGCCGTCTGAAGAAGCGGCGGAAGGGGCCAGAGAGGAGGAGGAGGATGGATTAGGACCGAGATCGTTCGAAGGCGAAGTAGAAGTAGCGAGAGAGGAATCTGCTGAACTGGAAAGTTGGCGCACCTCCGACGCGGCGGCGTCGCTCTCATCCTGCTTCTGCTTCTGCTCCTCGACCTTGACGTTGGACTCTTCCTCGGCCTTCTTGTCCTCGACGACGGGCTCCTCCTTATTCTCCTTCTTCTTCATCTCCTCGAGTTGCGCGTCCATAGCCGCTGCTTTTTCAGCGAGTTGAGGCGTGAAGGGGTCGATGGCCGAAGCACTCCCCCTCACAGTCCCAGGACCGCCGGGGACGCCAGGTTGCGAGATGGTGCGCTTGAGGGGCACGTAGGCGGAAGCGGGGTCGGAGGGGAACTTGGTGATCGGGTGAGCGGGCTGTTGGGGTGCAGGAGCGGCGAGAGGGAATTGAGGTTGGGCGATGGGCGCAGCGGGGGCCGTTTGCTGAGGCGGAAGCTCGAAGGCTGCCGAGCTGACGGGCAATGGCGGTGCTGGAGCTGGCGCGGGAGGAGCGCCGGCGGAGGTGGATGAAGGAGCATCGCTGCGAGGAGGGAAAGAGACGTTGAAGACCCCAGGAGCGCCTGGTGCGGGGATGTGGTCGGGGAGAACCTTGCGAGGGCGAGGGACGTTGGGAGCCGAGTAAGAAGTGGCGGAAAGGGGGTTAAGAGTCGTAGCCGAAGTGAGGTAGGTGATCTCCTGCAGGCATCTGTGCGACGAGAGGAGGGTGAGCAGGCGCGTCGAGCGAAGACGAAAGAGACAGCGACTCACTGCTTGAGGTAGTCCCGACTCCGAGCCTTGCCTCGAGGGTCACGTGCACCTCCAAGAGTACCGGCAGCACCTCCCAAAGTTCCAGCACCCGAGCCCCACGTCCCATTGAGCGTTCCGCCATTCAAGCCCAAGCTACTGCTCGCGCGACTCTGATGACCAGGGCCTTGGATCGTTACGGCTGGTGCGGGAGCGGCGACGCCGGGCGAAGAGGTCGATGGAGCCATGGCGGTCGATTCTGGTGCAGGCGAAGCCGTGCCCGAGTCCTTGGAAGCATCCTTCGCGGGGTTGAGGTTGGAGAGGAGCTGAGCTGCCTTGGCCGGAGGGATTCCAGAGGCGGCGGTCGATGGGATGTGAACAGGGGAAGAGGTACCGGAGGCGGAAGGGGTGTGTCCAGCAGCGAGAGCGTTGGTGGTCGAGAGGAACTTGGATCTGATGGGCGAAGCGGGGACGCGTTAGCAGCCTGGTCTCTCGGGAGCAGAGCAAGCGAACGAGAGCTCACCGTTCTCCCCTGAGCGCGTTCTCTAGCATCTTACACCGCCGTCCAAGGTCCCTCAAAGCTCCCTCGTTACCGCGCTTCTCTCCCTCGAGCAGAGCGATGCGAGCCCTCATCTCAGCCCGCTCAATCTCCCACTCGTTGCGATCCCTCGCATACCGCCTGTGCTCGGATTGGAGAAAGTGCAGCGTCGAGGCGAGAGTCATGGGAGGGTACGAGGGAGGTCCGCCAGCTGGCTGCTGTTGCTGCTGCTGCTGATTCGGCTGACCTTGCTGCTGAGGCTGTCCTTGCTGCTGCTGAGGTTGCTGTTGCGGCTGCTCTTGCGAGTAGTTTGGTCGATATTGCTGCTGTTGAGTGTTGGGATCGTTGCCCGATGAGAACGAGCTCGGCGGATTCCACGGTAGCATCTCTGTAGGACAGCAAGAAACGAAGAGTCAGCGCTTGAGCGGGAGGCGTGACGCGGGTCGTCTGGCTGTGCAATGGCCGAGAAAGAGCCAGCAAAAGGTGCAAAGCAGCTCTGTAGCTTGTTAGAGTCTGCAGATGACCCCTGCAGCTGCCCTCATCGCCCACCGAGCCGCCCTCGCCAAAGAGATGCGCTCGCCCCTCCTGCGTCGTGGAATCCTCGTTTGTTCGAGCAAGCTCGACTGCCTGTAGCGGTGCAGAGTTCCCCAGGCGCTATCCTGAGCTCCTCCACAACACGCTCCCACCGTTTCTGCTGCAGTAGAGCCAACTTACCGACGAAGTGAGCCGGGTCGAGAGGTTGAGGGAGAGGGAGAGAGAGAGCGGGCTCGAGCCAGTCGACCTAGGTTGGAGGGGAAGAGGGAAGCTGTTGGAAAGTAGGCGAGCGAGTTGTAGTCCAAGTAGCTGTGTGCCCTATTAGCAACGAGAAGCGGGCGAGCTCAATGTGGTGGAAACCAAGCGGGGCGGCGCCCTTCGACTCGCTCAAAGTCTCAGACGAGGGAGAGCAGTTTCTCGTCGTCTTCCGCCGCCGTTAGTGCTCAGAGCTACTCTATAGTACATCTGACCAGCTCTCAAACTCTTCAGCTAGCCCTCAAGTCTTTTGCGCTCGTCGCAGAACTCGTTTTCGGCGCTCAGCCGCTCGCCGGCGCTCCTCTCACTGATTGTGCGCTGGAAGGTCCAACAGTTACGATACTACAGTGAATAAGCTCGGATCTACTGTACATCTTGTCCATCAGTCGAGCTACTACTCGCGCTTCTCGTTAACCCACTCCAATCCTCCCTGCGAAGTCGGCCGAGAAGGTCAGTCTCTGCATCTCGGTGACGAACCAGGCTGAAGCTCACCGCTTCCTCCTCTGCCTCCTTCTGAGCCCTCTCCACCTCCTCGACGACCTTCCTCTCCTCAGTCCCCCACATCTCTCTCCTCGTCTTCCTCTTCTCTCCCTCGTCCTTGAAGTCTCCAACGGCTTTGACGGCCAGAAGACTCCTTCGCAGCTTCATGCGAGGGTCTGCATGCTGCTTGAAGGTAGGAAGGAGGTCGGGAGTGGGCGTTCCGGTCGGCGTGATGGATAGAGAAGGAGAGACGACGGGAGCGAGCCACGGGTGTTGGAGGGCTTGAGAGGCGGTGAGTCGTGCTGAAGGGTCGATAATGAGGATGGAGTTGATGAAATCGCGTGCTGTAAGAACAGGGTGAAGGGGTAAGCTCGGGTCGAGGTGACAAGGAAGAGGCAAAGCAACGAACCCTCGTCGCCGACATCGGACCAGAACTTCTCGGGCGTGAATGAGTAATCAGCGGCGCAGACGGCCTCAATCTCCTCCGCCTGCGAATCCTTGTCGAATGGTGTGTAGCCTGTGAGAACAGACGAGGTCAGCTCGTCGTTCAAAAGACGGGAGGCTCGGCGCTCCCTCAATTGCCCCCTCAGAAGCTCACCGCACAACAGGAAATACGCCGTGACTCCAATCGCCCACATATCCACCGGCTTGCCGTAACCTTGCCGCCGGAAGATCTGTAAGACGAGGCAACAGGTCAGCTTCAGCTCGACGTCTGCGCGGAGATGAGAAAGAGCTCACCTCGGGAGCCATGTACGCCGGTGTCCCGCAAGTGGTGCTCAGCGTTGAGTAAGTGTTCTCGTCTACCATCTTGCTCAAGCCAAAATCGGCAACCAGTAGCTCGCTATCGTCGTCCTCGGTCGCGAACAATAGGTTCTCGGGCTTGATGTCTGCGCGAGTCGGGATCAGTCAGCTACAGGCTCTCAACGAAGAATCAAAGAGAGAGCGCACCTCGATGTACCACCCCCTTGCTGTGAAGGTATTCAACGGCACTGACGATACTCCTCACGAGCTTGGCGGCATCTCGCTCGCGAAAGAACTTCTTCTTGCAAATCCGGTCGAACAGCTCGCCTCCGCGGCAGAGATCGGTGATTATGTAGACTGTGGATTGAAGGGAGGTCAGCGAGCCAAGATGAGGTTCGAGAGGGAAATAGACCCACGAGAGTTGGCCGTCTGCGAGCGCCGAGGCGGGAAAGGGTCAGCGAGTGTAGGGCGGCATGGAGGTGAAGACTGACTTCGAAGTAGTCTGTGAGACGAGAAAGTTAAGCAGAGGTCGCAAGAGCGAAGGGAGGTGCAGACTGGCTCACCCTGCAGCGTAACGATGTTCGGATGGCCCTTGGAGAGCTGTTCCATGACTCGGATCTCGTTGACAATCTGCGAGGGGAATGCAATGAGTTCATTTGGCCTGAAGAAATGGCGCAGAACCGTTCAAGATGGTACAGCGCCGAGTAACGGCCTGCGAAGACTCACCATCTTCTCGTGCCCCTTCATGAGCCGTTTTGAGATGACCTGACGGGCGGGAGGGGTCAGCAGCAAGCTCTGAAAGTCGCCATGTAGCTAACGGGCGCTTACCTTGCAAGCGTAGTACTGGTGAGTCTCGATATGGACACACTCACGAACGACAGCGTAGGTGCCGCTTCCGAGCGTCTGCAGGAGAACGTCAGCTCCAACACAGCAGGTAGATGAGCAAGAAGACCTACAGGTCCAATCCTGTACTGCTCGAGCACCGCAGCACGAACCAGAACGTCAGCTTTTGGACCCAACGATTGCGCTCCTTCCGTCCCGCCGCTCCTCCCGGGCAGCGAGCTGGGGAGGGCGAGCAGAGTGATACGGGGAAGCTCACCTTGCACGGAACTGCAGCCATCACGAGCAGGAGAAGAAGCAGCGAAAGACGAGAGACGCCAACCCTCGTTCCGGACTTGGACGCCCCGCTTTCGAAGTGCGATCAGAGACCTCCTGTAATGGATGATGCGAAGGACTCGCGAGATGGTGAAGCTCAGACGTTGGCCATGAGTTTTTCAGTCCCCTGCAGAGGGATCAGCCCTCAGAGAGCCCTACAGAGAGGGGTCAACCTTCGCCGAGCGCCGAGATTTGGGGCATCTCAGGACGGCGAGAGGAGGGCTTGTAGTGAGAAAAAGAGCCCAGAGAGAAATCAGTAAGCCGCCTTGGCATATCGAACGCTTCTCCGAAACTCTGGAAGGGCCACAGCGGCGCCCTCGACCGCCTGCGAAGCTCGGCGAGGGCTAGTTTGAGCGCCGAAGGCAAGAGGCAAGAAACTTTGACGCTGAGAGCAAACAGAACTGAAGTCGAGCGAGTTCCAGATCCTCTACAAAATCCTACAGCCATCAACCTACACCTTTCAACACCCCCTCTCGGCCCTCCTCGCCCTCGCGCTGCTTTCCCTGCTTTCTTCCCCCTCAGCGCCCTCCTCATCCCCCGCCGCACTCGCCACAGCAACAAGCCTCGTCAAGCTCGGCAAGCACTCCAAATGCTCTCTCAACCAGTATCTTCCTCACTGTTGAGATGGGGCGCGGCGAGCGCAGACGGGGCAGAACCCGACGACTACCTCTTCCGAAGAGGTAGTCGGTCGGGTCGAGGAGAGTCGCAGGGAGACGGGAGGTGGGAAAGGGTGAGGTGGGGAAAAGCGACATGGAGAGAAAGTGGAGAGGAAGGCGGAGAGGAAGTACGGAGGTCTACAACTCATCCCTCGGCGCCTGGCAACCGAGCATCTCCTCGCTCCTTCTTGTCACCTCGTCTGCCGCCCGTTGAGCTTCATCCTCCCACAGGACTTCAGCAGCAGTAGTACGAGCTGTCAGAAAGATTGGGATCAGCGATGCTTTGCAAGGCAAGAGTACGAAAAGAAAGCTCACCCGCAAGCTCGGCCTCCGAAGGCGTGCACGGTGCATCCTCCTCGCTCAAATCGTAGGTAGTATCACCACTGGCACTCGAGTGAGCGGGTTCTCCAACTTTGGAGAAGGGAGAGGAGAGAATGTAAGGTCGAGCAAGGAGGAGGAAAAAAATGGGCGATGAGCCGAGACAAACGGCAGAGGAAAGGGTTGGAAAGTAGGTGGGGAGGGGGGAGATAAGGGTGAGCTCCTCACGGGCTTTAGGGAGGAAAACGTGAAGAGCTCAACTTACCAAACTTGAGCAACGAGAAGAACTCCCTCGCATTTGCCTCCCACTCGGTTTCTCCAGCCAACAGCTCAAAGGGAGCAGCTCCTTGCACTCGTTCTGTCCTTCCCCGTCTCTGCTCTCCTGCTACTTCCTCTGAGCCCCTGGGACTGCTCCTCCTCCTCATCCTCTCACTCGACGAGCCCACGCTTCGGCCCTCCCGAGCTGCTCCCTCCTCATCTCCGCCAGCACTAGTATCCTTCTCCCCTCCCGCCTGTCCTAACTCCTGCAAATCTCTTGTGGTGGTCCATCCAGCCAGGAGGCACATCAAAGATAGCGCGAGTAAGGCTCTTGAGCGCCTTGTGAAGCTCGGCGGCGGCCGAGGCCGGGTCGAGAGGCGGGGCGTGAGGAAGGGAGAAGTGCTCCTCCAGGTGAAAGTAGGCGGTGATGCTAAAGAGTAGGAAGGAGGGGCAATCACCGGGAGTGCGAGAAGAGGGAGGAGGTGACCATGAGTCGACGTCTTGGAAAGCACCTTCGACCTCGACGGCCCATACACCTTCTGCAGTCACTTTGGCAGAACGAGGCTCGTCGTACTCAGGTCGGGTGATAAGGCGGTCAGCGGGGTGCACCACATCCTTCTTGTAGCAGAGGGGAATGATGGTGAATCGAGGCGAAGCGAACGCCGAGGAGCGAAACTGCGGCAAGACGGGAGCATCAGCCATCTGAGCAAGTCCTACCGAAGGTTTAAAAATCTCACATCATTCTTCCGCCGCTCAACGTGGTCCTTCTCCCACTTGGGAAACCAGTCCGCGTTGGCGTTGAGAATCGCCGTCGTCGCCTCCTGCACGGTGTTGAGTGCGGGGGAGATGACCAGCATCCCAAATTTCTCCCAGCCGAGCTTAATCTCAAGGGTCACTGCGAAGAGAGAGCAAGCAATTAGCGCAGGGATGAGAGGAGGAGAGCGGAGGCGGCGCACGAAAGATCTTGTTGGCCCGAAGTTCGAGGTCGATATCCTGGTCTTGTAGGACGTTATACTCGTCATCATGCAGGATTGCAAGTTCTCGAAGACGTCTGAGCTGCACGAAGCAAAGCATTCAGCGCCTTGAACAGGCGGAAAGCGCGTGAAAGCCGCCGTTTGGAATCGACGAGACTCACAAGAGCGCCCAGTGCCAGGTCCTTAGCTTCCCTTTCTGCCAGGTCCTTTCCAAAGTTGCGAATGGGGCTTAGGATGTAGCAGAGAAAGACACTGGCTATGTTTCGACGGAGCTGAGTGAAGTAGTCGAGCTGGTGATCCAAGTTAAAGAGCTCAACGTCCACGGGCTCGCGGGTGGAGCTCGAGTGTTTCACGAACTTGAAGTGGCCATCAGGCCCTACCCCTACGATGACCCTGCCCATGGTGGAGAAGAGAGACGACGAGATGTGAGCGAAGGCAAGATGAAGCTGGGGCGCCGCTTGAGCGCGCCTTTCAGCGAAGTTAGAGCCCTCAAAGCACAAAAGACGTCGATACGGTATTTAAATCACTCTCGTATGCTCTTCTCGCTCTTCCACCGACTACTCCGCCCTCCTCGCCCTCGCGCTCCTTCCCCGGCTCTCCTCCCCCTCGGCGGCGCTCTCCTCATTCCCCACTTCTCTCGCTACAGCAACGAGCCTCGTCAACCTCGGCAAGCACTCCCAATGTTCCCTCAACCAGTAGCTTCCTCCCTGTTGAGATGGGACGCGGCGAGCGCAGATGGGGCAGGAAGGGAGGGAGGCGAAGGAGGGAGAGAGGATGAGAGGGGTGGTGGTCGCCTGTTGGGAGGTAGAAGTCAGCTCGGTCCTCGGGAGAGCGTGGAGCGTAGGATAAGAGCGGAGAAGTGAACAAAACTCACCAAATCAACCCCCAACTCGCTCAACACGCCCTCAATCCCTCCCTTCGCAACCCTCTCCATCTCCTCGACCCTCTCTACCAACTCCTCCGCCTGCGCCTCCCACTCATCCTCCCTCTCCCTAAGCAACTCCACCTCTGCCTCCAACTCCGCGATCCTCTGCGCCTGAGGCTGTTCGAGGGAAAGGATTCGGCGGGGTGAAGAAGGGGTTTTGATCTTCGGCCGAAGGGAGGGGGCGGGAGAGCCACTGAGAGGGATGTTGTAGGGCGGTGAAGAGCGGGGGAGGGATCCGAGCGAGCGGACACGGGGGACGGAGAGGTGTGGAGCGAAGGGAGTGGTGAAGGGCGAGTCGGAGGAGGAGGGCGCCAGAGGCTGAGCGGGAGGAAGAGGGAAGAGGTAGTCTGTAGGGCTCACGCTCTTCGTCTCTGTACTGTCGTCCACCAAACTACCCCTCCTCGAGCTGGTAGGAACCGCCTCGGCCGAGATGGAGAGGCCCTTCTCCCTCCCCTGCTTCAGCGTGAGGGGTAGCCTCGGCGAAGATCCCTCCGCTCCATTATCCTCGACATCGGACCTCATCCCACTGCTCTCGCTGCTACTACCCTCCCTGACCAAACTAGGGGGCGCAGAGACGGTCAACCTCTCCCACTGCTCCTTCTCAGCCGCGGCCATGGCCGTCAAAGGCGAGACCGAGAGAAGGGGGTTCGAATCCGTAGGCTGAAGGCTGGGCTTGCGTTGCGGTTGAGGGGGAGGAGAGGTCGGCGAGATGGAGATGGGAGGAGGAGGAGGTATACGAGAAGGGGGGAAGGTGTAGTCTGGCGAAGGGAGGGGGGAAGGCGAGCGAGAGCGACCGTGGCCATTCGACGAGACGAGAGGAGGGGAATGAAGCGGGAAGGGCTCGGGGCTGTCGATGGCTCCTCCTTGTCGTTCGGCTTGGGAAAGATGGAACGAAGGGAACGAAGCCGCATGGGCGAGCAACTCCCTCCCCTCGCTGAGGTTGGAAGCGGCGGAAGGTTGACGCCGCTCGATGTCGGGCGAGGCGGAGCGAGAGCGGAAGGGCGTACTCATGGGCGAGGGGGAGAGGGAGCTGTAGTTTGAGTTGTTGCCGGTGAGGAAACGGATGGGGAGGGGCTGAGGTGCTGGACCGAGGAGAGGGGAGGGTCGACCGCCGAGTCGGAGGGTGGGAGCTGAACCTGCTCGGTCGGCGGTTCTGTAGGTCAGCTCGCTTTTCCTACGGTGCAGTTCCCTCGAGCAAAGACTCACCTTCCCTCCTCAACTCTTTACTACCCCTCCTTCCCTCGATCCCTCCAACAGAGCTAGCCAAGCTGGTTGCTCCCTCCCTCCATTTCGGATCGACAGGCGTGCTCGGCGCAGAAGTCCTATCCTCCTCAAAAGGGGTGTACTGCCTTAATCCTTGAGCGCTGGGAGGTAAAGTGATTCGCCGAGCTGCTTTGGTGGCGTCTGCGAGAGTGAAGAGAGGACGAGTCAGCTTTTTTTGTTGGAGCGAGCTCGGCGTGGTGGAAGGGATGGTGATGAGGTACAGAATGGGAGGAGGGGCTTACCGCGAGTAGGTGAACTCGACATGACTGCCTTTTTGTCGAAGAAGAAGCGAGACGAGGACGTGGCGAAGGAGAAGAAGCGTAACTCCCCTCCGCGTCGCTTTTGACCTCGCCTCGGGGGTTCGCTCGGCGTTCGTTTGGCCGCCGAATCGACTGAAGCAGTTTCGGCTAGTACAACAGAGGGAGATACGAGGGCGGAAAAAAACAAACCAGCTCTCACTCGCCTACAGACCCTTGGCAACTCTCGACCGAGCTCGTAAATCTAGCAAAAGACAAGGTGTTACAAGCTTCCTTCAACTTGGGCCTACTTCCTGCCCCTACCACCCCTACTACCACCCCTTCCTCCACCCCTACTACTTCCCCTCTCACCACCCCTTCCACCACGTCCGCCCCTACCACCCCTGCCTCCCCTCCCAAACTTGCCCTCCTTCTCCTTCTCCTCCTCCTTCCTATCCTCAGCATTGCCCTTAGGCTTCCCCTCCCTCCTCTCCGTCTCCTGCTGCCTCTTGACCTCCTTCTTACTAGGACCCTTGGGGAGCGCAATCCCAATAGCCCTCTTAGCCGGCGCTCGCTCCTGCTTGGTAAACGGCTTATGCTTGAACGAAGTGGCTCCTCCCGACGGACGAGAGGAAGATCCCGAACGAGCGACCTTCTTGAGCGGAGGGGGAGCGTCGATGTAGTCCTCTTGGCCGCCGTACTTCTCCTCGTCCTCCGAGTCGTCGTCCTCAGCGTCGGATCCAGAATGGTAAGGAATAGGACTCATGTCTGATCCCTCGGAATCGGAGTAGGCCTCGTCCGGGTCAATAATTGCCTCCTCCTCATCCTCATCAAACTCGTCCGCCGAGGAATCGACGGCCATCTGCTCCTCCTCCTCCTCCTCCTCATCCTCCTCGGACGATCCCCCTCCATCCAACTCCTCATCACTAGCCGCACCGGGCACAGGCAACCCATGCTCCTCATCATAATCAAACTCAATATCCGAATCAATCTTATCCTCCTCATCCTGCTCCTCCTCCTCGTCCTCCTCCTCCTCGTCGCCGTCCGCATCCTCACCAAGAGCAGCCTTCTTAGCAGCCTTTTTAGCGGCCTTCTTAGCGGCCACGTTTGCGGCTTGTTCGGCGCGACGTTCGGCTGCGAGCTTGCGTTTGGCCGCGTGGGCTTTGGCGAGTTGGGCGGCTTCGGTCACGGATTTGTGGACTGTTTCGGCGGGTGGGGGAGGGTGGTAGTGGTGGGAGAGGGAGGTGTTGAAAGGGAGGGAGATGGTAGAGGAGAAAGGTGGGAGAAGGGAGGGAGAGGGCGAAAAAGAGCGGAGGAGGAAGGAGAGAAGGGGAAGGGGAGTCGAGTTGTGGTAAGGGCGAGGGCGAGGGTGAGAAGCGAGGAAGAAGGATGGAAGAAAACTTCAGAAATCGCCTCTTGAAGCGAAAACCAAGCGCGAAAAAAGCACGACTCACCCATCTCATGGAACATGACCTCTCCCTCTCCGACACCCTCCTCCACCTTCACAAGACCCAACTCCATCCTCGGTCCCAACTCGACCAATCTCACCGCCCTCTTCTCACCCTTGACGCTCTTCCCGCGATTGCCCCTTCCCACATAATCCCCCGCCAACCTAACCTTCCCCCTCTTCTCATCCTCCTCACTCCCACTCGAATGGCCGCTCTGACTCCCAACGTCCGACATATCAGACATCTCAGAATCAGAGGTGATGAACCCCATTCCCTCATGACGGAGGATATAATCCGAGATATCGTCGGCACGGCTCAGATCCAAAATCCCCTTTGCCTTTCCCCCTCCCAGGCTCTTAACAGCAAACCCATCCTCCTCCTCGCTCTCATCCTCGCTCCCCTGCTGCGCCGCCAACAGCCTCTTCCTGGAGAGGGGGACAGCGGGAGCTTTATTGTTGGTTGAGCCGGCGATGATCTTGCGGATTGGGCGAGAGACTCCGACGGGTCGGACGGAGATTACGTAGTGTCGGAAATCGATCGTACGGGTTACGGGGTTGTAGGAGAGGAGAACGACGCGGCGGGCGGAGGAGAGGGGCATCTGTTGAGTGGGGAGGGAGGGAGGGTAGACGAGGGCGTGAGAGGTGAGGGGTGAAAGGAAAAGACGAGAAGCGATGAGGATGGGGAGGAGAGGATAGGGATGAGCAGGAGGAGGGAAGAGAATGAGAGCGAAGGAAGAAAGTCAGCGCCCGAGCTCGAAAGAACAGCTCCGACGCCTCGAGGCGACGAAAAAGAACGAACCGATTGGACGTGAATGGGAGGGAAGAGGTTTTGGAAGACGGTAGTCATAAGCTTGAGCTGCTTGTCTTCTCCTCCGAATCCAGAAAGGATGAGCTGTTGGCCGTGGGGAGGGCAGAGGTTAGTGTTCGGCGCCGAGGGAAGAAAGAAAAAAAGGCGCGCGCTTGGAAGCGACGAGGAAGCAGCACCAACTCACCAAAGGACCCTCAGCAAACTCCCTTCCAATACTCCTAGGCCTCCTCGCCATCCTCAGTACATCGGCAGCAAGCGAGTACCTCAACACCTTGAAGCTGAGCGTCGGTCCTCGGGGGAGCCTAATCAACCTAAGGTTCAAGGTGGTAGTGCCCTCGACCAAACTCCTATCTGCACGCTCTTCCTCATTCTCTTGACGACCCGATTTGTTCAACTTGGGTTGGGCGGTGATGTCGGCGTTTGGGGGTTGGGAGAAGACGAGGAGATGGGTCACGCCGAGGGGACCGGACATGGAGACGTAGTCGCGGAGGCGGTTGGCTTTTCGTTCCTATTAACGGAGAGTAAATTATGGGTTAGCTTTCGTGCTATAGGGAAGGAGGTACAGAGCTCAAAGACGGAGGAGGAATGAAAAGCGCACCCTGAGCCTCGAGCCCGTGTTTGGCTCAAGAACCTTTCGAACGTCCTTGGTGAGAGCAGCTACTGAAGTTCCTACGGTACCAGATTTTACTACGAAAGATTTGGGCGTTTTGGGAGCGTTGGGGTCGGCTGATTCGGCGGGTTTGACCTGTGAGATGAGATGAGAGAGGACGCAAGTTTAGAGATTTTGAACTGGGGGAAGAAGGGAGGGTGTGGTAGGATGTAAGAGAATAGAAAACCAACATGAGTGCGAGTCTTTCTTCGCTTTGATCCTTTACGAGGCATAGTTGGCGAGTTGAAACTGGGTTGAAGGAGGAAGAGACAGCGCTCGAACGACTTGGCGAAATTCAACCGAAGACGAGGCTCGAGGCGCAGGGGAAGGGTTCGACCTCCTCTTTGCCTCGCGCTCTTTAGCTCGTCTTTCAACTTCCAACTGGGGCTGTAGCTCAACAGCTTCTTCCCTTCTCTCCTTCTTCCCCCTCCTACCGACCTACATCCCTCTCTTGAACCCCCGACGAATCCCGACTTCTCTCTCTCTCTCGTCGTCTCTCCACGCGACCTTGCTCTCTCTTGAGGGCTCCTTCCAATGGAGGAGCGGCAGTCTCATTCTGCACCTCATCATCAACAACAACAACATGAAGCGGATACTACCTCGGATCTAATCGCTGGTTGGTTGGGAGGCGCAGGTCAGTCTCTCTTTCTCAAGCTTGCCCATGACCCGCGTCTTTTCTCAAAAGATGGAGAGCTCAGTAGAGAGCTACAGCTCTTGGCTCTAGCGCCGGAGCATTCTCTGTAGCTCAACACAGCTAACCAACCAAATCTGTACCCCTCCAGTCGGTATCCTCGTCTCCAACCCGTTCGTCTCTCCTTCCTCTCCTCTCTACTTGCCCAGCTACAGCACTTTGTCCCCTCCTTCTCCCTACTAACCTCGTCCTCCCATTATATAACCAGACTCGAAGTCCTCAAAGTCCGACTACAAACCGAGCCCGCCCGAGTCCCCTCCAACCGCGTCGGTCGATCCTCTCCTCCCGCTTCCACTTCCTCTCCTTCCCCATCCACCACCACCACGACTTCCACCAGCACAGCTAAGCATCCACCACCAGCCAACCTAGCAACATTATGGAAATCAGAGGGAATACGATTCTTGTTCGCTGGAGCGGCGGGCCCCATCCTTGGATTGGCTTTCATTGATTCGGCCTTCTTTGGGCTGTATGGCAGAGTTATGTGAGTTGTACTGTGCTTTCTTTCCCTTTTTTTCGTCTCTTTCGCTTCTCGGGTGTGCGGTGAGGCTGTAGGAAGGAGCTAGGAGGGGCTGCGAGGGCGGGCTGGGGGGTCGACCGAGCAGGAGGGCAGTGAGCTGTAGAGGAAGGAGCAGAGTGGGTAAAGCTTCGAGGTGGCTTTACTGGCGCTTGTGCGCCCGTGAAGCTTCTTCTTCGGTCGTTCTGTCGGCTTCTTCCTTAACGTCGCGCTCAGCTCGGCGCAAGAGCGAGCTCAGCTCAACAGATGGGAAGCAGGCATGGCGGGACTGAAGCGGTCTCACTGGCGCCAGAGCGCTGGTGAGGCTACTTCTGAGACGATTCTCTCACTCCTGTGCTTCCTTTCCTTGGCGGCGAGTTTGGAGGCTTGGACGGTCGGCGCCGAGAGGCGAGGGAAGGGGAGGCTGAAGGGCGGCACGAGGATTGAGGCGACTTTGCTGAGGCGAAAGCGCCAGTGAAGAAGCTTCTACTGAATCCTTGGCGTTGCCCTGCTTTGCTTTCTCGGGGGCTCGAAGCGTCGCCGTGGGAAAAGAGCGACCGCAGCGCGAGCTGAAGGCAAGGAAGCAGGCGTAAACGAAGTCGAGGTAGCTTCGCCGGCGCTAGTGCGCTGGTGAGGCTACTTCTACGACCCGTCGTTGTCCTTGCTTCCTCGTCCTTGCTTGCTCCGAAGAGCTCACGCTCCGGTGTCGAGAGCGAGGCAAGCTGGGAAGGGAGCAGGCATGTCCGAGGGCTGAGGCTGCGCTCCCTAGCACCCACGCGTTAGTGGGACCACCCTCTTCCTTCTTGATGTGCCGCTTACTCTGCAGTGGGCTTCAACGCTCGCGGTTCGACGGTGAGGATCGGGCGAGGGGGACCAAGGAGGGAGCAGGGCCGGAGGATCGTTGAGACATGACTGCCGGCTCTTGGGAGCTGGTGGCGGTATCCCTACTCGTAAAGCGGCAAGGCCTTACTTCCCCTTCAGAAGTTCAGCCTAGTCGCCGAGCGCCGAGCGTCAAAGGCAGGGAGCGCGACCTCGCCTTCAGCCGCCGTTGCTCGGCACGAGGGTGCGAAGCAACGCGGCTGTCGTTCTGCAGGCTGCTCTTCTTTACCATGTTCCCATTCTTCATCTAGCATCGCTGAGGCTCGCCAGCCGAGCTCGAGGAAGAGGACGGGGACGATCGAGCGGTCTTGAGCAGATCGTTCAGGCTCGTCAAGGGCTTGGGCTTTCGCTCTATGTAGCGCGCGTAGCTTCTTGTCGCGCTTTCAACATCGGCCTTCTTTCGCTGTTCATCCTCAGTCAAGGGGGCTCGGCGCGACCACTTCGCAGTTGGCTCTTCGCACGCGGCGTTGCGAGAACTTGCAGCGTACGTAAGTGGGTTGGGCTGGGTTCGGCCTCCCTCCCTTTCGGATCACTATCTGAGCTCAGGTAGCAGTTCGTCCCGCCTCTCATCTTCACCGGGGAAAGAAGCGCCTCCGTACCGGCCGACTGTCGTTGTAGAGCAGCGGCGATCGTTTGGTTGCTTGGGGCAACTCCTTCGCGTCTCTCTGGGCCAAAGCAGGCGTGGCGTTGCTTCTTGCTTGCCCGGTGACGGCAAGACGTCGGCGAGGGGAGCGGTAGAGCTGATGAAGGAGATGGGGTAGCTCTGGACGATGATTGAAACGGTTTCGCTGGCGTTCAAGCGTCGGTGAAGTATTTCTACTTCTTTCAGAACGTCGCTCTTCTCTTTCAGTAGGATGGACCGCTCGGCGCCCAAGCGAGGAAGCAGTACCTCCTTCAACTGCAGTCGCTTAGCGCCAGGGTGCCGAGCGGCGCGGCTGTGTTTGGGCAGGTGCTTCGTCTTTGCTTTGTTCCTATTCTTCATCTAGCATCGCTCAGGCTCGCCAGCCGAGTTCGGAGAGCTGACGGCCGACCGCGCGTTGAGCAGTTCGCTGAAGCACCTCGGGGGCTTTGGCGGTCTGCTCTCAGAGTACGGTCTTGACGCCTTCTTTGATCTTCTTCCTGCCTTTCCTGCTGTCGACGGCCAGCTCCAAGGGGGATCAAGAGGCCAGCTCGCGCTTCGCTGTTCGTCTCCTCGCACGAGCTGCGATGGGACGGCAGTGATCGTTGCTTGTCGGGCGCCTCTGATGCTGTGTATGAGCCTGTTTTTGAGCACTTTTTCTCCGCGTCTCGCAGCGGAGGAGGGGCGACGGCGACTTCCAACCGGTTGAGCGTCGTTGCTCGCTGAGCAATGGCCGTCAATTGGTTGTTCGTGTGGTCGACGCTCGGCCGATGTGTCTCAGACGTCGATCTTTCTTGCTTTTCGAGCGACTGGCCGCTCAAAGCGTCTCCAGCTGGGGCTTAGGAAAGAAGCAAGGCGTTCGCTACCGCCTTGGTCAGCTTGCGAGAGCTCTCGTGGAGGGCTTGCGCTCGCTGATATGTCGGTGGTGAGAAAGTAGCCTTACTCGTGCTTCTTTCTCCTTTTCGTCGCGAGCGCTCGACGAGGCAACTCGCTTCGGAGGGGCGCGGCAGCGCACGTCGTCGTCTGGTCCTTCGCAATCATTAGCGAAGGATTGGCGACCTGGGCGTTGACTCGTCCTTCCATTCTCACGAGCGGCTGTCATCTTCCTTTTATCGGTGGCTGGCAGAAGGTATCGTGAAGCCTCGGCGGCGGCAGATTCGCCCTCGCTCTCAGTTCGAGCTACTTGGACGCTAGGTTGGGCGTTCGAGCGGTTCGTACTCGAGGTGTAGCGCCGGGTCTGTAGTGATCGCTTCGCTCGAGGGAACTGTCGCCTCGCTCAGCGTGGAATGTGTTTGGGAGCGGGCCACAGCTTCCCCTCGGCGTTTCTAGCCCTTCTCAGAGACGGGACACGATGCTATTGGCGAGCTTGAGGGCACTCCACTGACTTCAACCTCTTCGCACGCAACAGGCAACAACTCGATCAAGACCGACAAGATCCCTCAGGTCTCTCGCGAGTCTTCCTCGCCGGCGCAACAGCAGGAGGTCTCTGCGCCATGCTCGAAACGCCGGTTAGTCCCTCGCCTTCCTTCTCCCTTCCATCGCTGACCTTTCCTTCGCCGCAGATCGAGGTTGTCAAATGTCGAGCGCAAGTCGAGTCGGGTACAGGAGCCAAGCTCGGCTCGTTCAAGATTGCGCAGATGATTGCGAAGAAGGAAGGGTTGAAGGGATTTTATATTGGAGGACTCATGACGGCCATCCACGACGGTATCAGTTCGGGAATCTTCTTCTGGGGATGTGAGTGGTCTTGCTCTCCTTTAGCTAACGAGGAGGAAGCTGACCGACTCGCCATCGTAGATTTCGTCTTCCGCCGACTCCTTCGCGGCGAACAACCCTTCGTCGCGACCGCCTCACAGACACCAACATCATCAACATCAAAAGCGATGCCCGACGCACCACCACCGTCGCCGGCCGGCAAGACGTTCGAGGATGGCAAAATGAACAAGGGCGAGGTCGGAAGGATTCTCCTCGCTGGTGGATTGGCGGGGGCGCTTAGTGCTGTTGTACCGTATCCGTGAGCTGGTTTCGCTTGCTCCTACGCGCCCGACAGAAAGCTGACCCTGCCTCGCTCTCGCAGCTTCGACATCATCAAAACTCGGCTTCAAACCTCCAACTTCGAGGCCAAAGCCCACGCACCACCACCTTCCTCCTCCTCCACGTCATCCCAACCGTCAAAACCCCCACCAATACCACCCAAAACGCACATCACCCTCCCACCCTCTGCGCTCGCCTCCTCCAACCCTCTCTCAATCCGCGCCGTCGCCCTCGGTATCCACACCGACGGCGCCACCTCCTACCGCTACCGCTACCGATCGACTCTCGTCTACTCGTTCCTCTCGAACCACATCTTCAAGCCCAAACTCGGTGCGGGAGGGAAGATCGTCGATGGACGACCGGCGGCGGATCCGAGGGCGGAGAAATGGGCGTTGAGGGTGTTGGGGTTGAAGGGATTCACGAGGGGGATTAGGCCGACGGTCATTAGTAGCTTTGTGGGCAGTGCGGTCACGATTAGTGAGTTGATTTGGCTCGTATTTCGCCTTTCGGCTCTCGCTCTCCGATCTCGCTCTTCGTCGAACGGCTCGCTGACATCTCTCGTCCTCGCTTCCTCTCCCCTCGCACTCGCACGCCTCCTCTACTCGCCCCCTCCCTACCTCACGCCCCCCTCTCAACTCGAACAGCCACCTTCGAACTCGCGCTGCACTGGCTCGGCGGAGACAGCGCTGGAACGGGAGGAGTTGGCTAGAAAAGTACTGTAGAGCTTGTCGAAGGTGGAATAGACATGGAAATGAAAGAGTAGGCTACACGGAGAGCTCGGGACCGCGAGAGGAGAGTTTGGTAGACAAGATTGAGAAAGCTATCAACCCGAACCCGATAGACGAAACTCGAAGCCGTTTCTGTAGCGAAACACCTCCCACTCGAATTTCGCGGCTAATCGTAAGCAATACTTGCACCATTTTAACAACTTTCAACCGACATGGAAGAAGCATGAATGTCTTCGCTCTTTGTCTTGCTCCCCTTCCTTTGTTCTCCTCTTCCTCCTTTTCCCTCCGCCTGTGCTCTTGCTCTTGCCTTCTCTCGTCTGCTTCTTCTCTCACAAATCATGACTTGGTCTCAGCAAGAACTTCTGTATATCGGATCAGCTCTACTGGCCTTCGCAGCCTGGTTTAGTCTTCGCTCAAGATCAAGCGCGCCGAGCAGCGCTGTTCCGTCATATGGCCCTCGATACCTTCCCTCCTTCGTTGGAAGCATTCTAGCGGCGTACAGGTATGTCTGCTGCTCATATTAAGCCTTCGAATCCCGCTCACTGTACTTCAACAGGCTCGGAACGGACGAGGAGAACTTCTTGCTCGACTGTCACACTCGCTACGGTCCCATCACCTACCTTCCATGGCCCTTGTGCCAATACCTCGTCACCGACGGCGCCGCAATTCAAAGCATCTACAACACGCCCAGCAAATCCCTCGTCTTCGTACGCTCATTCGCCTCTCTCGGCTTTCGCTCTCGCTCACTTTTGCTCCCGGCTCCTAGTCCCCCATCCGAAACGACATGAACTACACGGTCTTCAACATCGCCCCCGCGATCTTCTCCTCCCGCTTTATTGAGGAGCGAATCTTCCCCGCTCACGCCAAAGGACTCGCCCGAGGACAACTCGCAACTCCCCTCGAGCGGTTCGTCACCAGCGTCGAGGGCCGAGTCGCGGCTCTGGGGGAGAAGGTCGAAAAGGCGGGCACTTCAGCCGAGATTGAGCTCGTGGACGTCGTCAACGAGATGGTTTTCGAAGGCGCCTCGGACGCCCTCTTCGGCACCGAGCTTTGCTCCCCCTCTCACTCGGACCTGACTCGCGCTCAGCTTCGGGAGGCGTTCATCGACTTTGATGCTTCATTCCCCCTTCTCGCCTCGGGACTCGCAGCCGGTCTCCTCCCTGCTTCGCTGCACAGGTTCTGGCCGAAGCTCGACAAGGGAGTGAAGGCTCGCGGCGTGCTCATCGAGCATTTCGCCAAGTGGGCGAGGGCTGGCTTGCCGGGGTTGGAAGAGGGAGTGACGAAGGATATTGTCGAGATCGGAATGAACGCTCAGGTGGGAGATGAGGAGATGGGCAAGATCCTGCTCGGCTCATTCTGGTGAGTCGGGGGACGGCAGCGTTGCTTGCGAGTTATGGGCGACTTTATGGACAAGATCTCACTCTTCGTTTCTCTTCTCCGCTTCGCAGGGCTCTCCAAGCCAACGCTCCCTTCGCCGCCGTCCATCACCTCCTCTACCTCACTCAAACTCCCCTCCTCCCTTCCATCCTCAAAGAGATGGACGAGCACCTCTCGACCACCTCCGAGCCTTACTCCTTCGCCACGCTCTCCTCCTCGACCACCCTCCCTCTCCTCACCTCCACCCTCTACGAGACTCTCCGCCTCTCGGCCTCCTCCTTCTCCATTCGCCTCGTCAAGGACCGAGAAGGCTATGTCTTCACCAACACGCCCCATGCGATCCCTCCGATTCCTTACCACTCGAGGATCATTTGCTGTGCGACGAGGTTGTTGGATGTAGAGGAGGACGAGGACAGCGCCGAGTGGGATGGCGAGAGGTTCGAGGGCGAGGAGGGGAGGCGGAAGGCGTTGAAGGAGGTTCGAGCCTTTGGTGGCGGAATCTCGGTAGTGAGCTCACTCTTCGCAAGTACTCTCAGCTCGAGTACAGCACGCTGACCTTCTTGGCCCTCCTTTCCCTTCCTATCGGCCCTCAGTGCGAAGGCCGACAACTCGCCATGGCAAAGCTCAAAGCCGTCAGCATCATGCTCCTCACCACCTTCTCCTTCTCCCCCATTCTTTCTCGCTATAACCCGAAGGAAACGCGTGAACTGCGATTCAAGGGCGGCAAGAAGGGAGTCTCGCCGAAGACTTTGTTGGGCCGAGGTGAGTCGGCGAGGAGCTTCTACAGACGTGAACAGCTTGCTCACCTCTCGTCGCGCTCGCAGCCGGCATGGGAGTCCGACAGGTCGCGATGAAGGCACCTTATACTTTAGAGAAGAGGAGCGGGAGTGCGTAAGGAGGAGCTTCTTGGGAGCCGAACGAGGTCGTTGTCGCCATAGAGGGCTCTCGCATGTTATACAGCACCATAAGTTATCGTCTGGAGTCCGAGAACAGCTCATGTCTGTTAGGCATCGCTCAGCGAAGAGATCGAGTGCTCGGCCTTTGCTCCTCTCCCTCGGCTTTCGCTCGCTCGCTAGCCTTCTTTCCTTCGGCCTCTCGTATAGTAGACGCCGAAGCGGAGCCAGAAAAAAAAAGACAGTCAATCTTACTTCCACGCTCTACCTCTACATCTCCCACGCTCTGCCTGCTCTCCTCCCTCCCCCTCATCTGCGCCATCTCCATCCCTAACCCAACGGATCAAAATCCTTCCAAGCGCCAAAGTTCTGCCCCTCAACCTTCTTCGGCGCCACCACTTTCGGTTGCAAAACTCCTCCCGGTGCGAAGCCCGGAGGCATGGAAGGGGAAGGAGCGGGTGAAGAGACGGGAGGGAGGACGTTCCAAGATGGTTTTGCTGCTGCTGGTGCGGGAGGAGGGGCGGTGAAGATGGAAGAAGGAGCGGCGGAGGTGGAGGTGGGGCCGAGATCGTAATTCGGTCGACCGGTGCTGTAGCTGCTGCTGCTCATGCTGGCGGGCTGACTGGCGACCGAGTTGGAGCTCGCAGCTGGCGATCCAAGACCGGGTCTTGAAGGTTGAAGAGCGGCAAAGTTCTTTAGACCCGCTGTTGTAGGTGGTGGAGGGGGCGAAGCGACAGCGACGGGGAAGGAAGATGGGAAGGAAGGCGATTGCTGGCCTGGTGGGGGGAGGGCGGGTAATGGTGGTGAAGTGGGTGTTGGCTGAGGGAAAGCGGTGGAGTTGAAGGAGGTGGGGGGGACTGTTCGAGCGCCGAGAGCTCGCGAGGAGGAGGAGGAGGTGGAGAGACGGGAGGTGGGGTTCGGTCGTGGAGGGTTGTGGAAGGCCGGTGCAGGGGCGAATGAGGATGGCGGAGGGTTGGGGGAAAGGGTAGGAGTGATGGGCGGTGAGAAGGCGTTGGGAGTGAGGGACTGTTGGATCGGGCGCCGAGTCAGCAATCTCCTCTCGCCTCTCCTCCTCGCCGAAAGCAGGAAGAATGCTACTCACCCTTGGGCTCTCCTCCCCCCAAACATCGTTGGCGACCTTCTTCGCCCCCACGCCATTAACTCCCAAACCACCTCCCCTCACGAGACTCTCAAAGTCCATGACCTCTCCACCTCCTCCCGCTCCTCCATTCACTCCCGCACCCGCCGAGCTCTCCTCCAACCGTCTCAGCTCGCCGAGTTGACGAGAATGCTCCTCTTCGACGCGGGTGCCGAGGCGCTTGATGACGGACATGAACTGTTGTGCGGCGCGGAAGGTCAGCCAGGGAAGGGAGGGGAGGGAGAGGAAAAGAGCAAACTTTGGCGAATTGACCGGCGTTGAGGAGAGGGCCCATCGACATCGCCCACAGTTGGGGGAGGATGAGGGTAGCGACTGTGTGCGCGAGGGAGGGGTTAGCGGCTCGCTCGGCGGGGAGAACGGACGAGAGCAAGACGACTCACTAGCCTCGATCTCGACCTTACTTCCCATCGCCTCATGCACGCTGTTAAGAAACGATCGTCTTATCAGCGTTCGTCCTCAGCCTTGCTTCCCCAAGCAGAACAGATCACTCACGCCAAAGTAGCAATCATGACCGCCGGCTCCTTAGTCTTGATCTTGGCGAGCAGAGGGACGAGCTTCTCGGTAAGGGTGAACTTGTCGAGGATTTGGATCATTGAGTGGAAGCAGATTAGGGTGCTGTTTGCGAGCGCAAGCGCGAGGGAGGAGGGAGGAGGGTAGACGGGGTCAGCAAGCGGCAGGGCGAAGGCAGAGAGACGAAATGAGACTCACTTGACCTTAACGCTCAACATTGTCGTCTTAGTGAACACGGCGGTAATCTTGGGGAAAAGGGTCTGTTTGACGGTCTGCTCGGCGCCGACAGGGGGTGGTTAGCTCTCCCTCTCCCTCTTCTCTTCCTCCTCCGCAAACTTCCCCAAGAGGATGGAGAGGAGCGGAAACGCACCGTATAATCCAACGTCTCACTCAGCCCGGGGACGACCTTCAAAGCCCGTTCAAGGACGATGGGGTTGTCGGATTCGAGCGCAAAGTAGATGAGGGGCATGACCTCTGCGTGCATGGCGAGACGGAGTGTCAGCACTTTCGTCGTCATCCTAACGTACCCCCTCGACTCGTCTACTCTTAGCGAGCCATCCCGCGCTCGAAAAGCCAGAGCGCAAGAAATGAGAAGAGAGCGAGAACGACAGACTCACCCTCCCTAAATACCCCCTTCTCGCACTTCTCCACAAAGATGCCCAAGTTATCGAGGAGGGAGATGACGGCTTGAGGAGGATCTTTGATGCTGAAGAGGGGTTTGAGGGATGGAAGAACTTGAGTGCGGAAGGAGTCCTGTTGGCGCCGGGGGGGGGGGGGGGGGGGGGGCNNCCCCCCCCCCCCCCCCCCCCCCCCCCCCCCAAAGGAAGGGAGAGAGAAGGTGGGTCAGCGAAGGTACTCGGCAAGGTGGATCCTCCTCCTATTCGTCTGCCTGGTCGCCACCGCCTCGCTCATCCCACTTCGCCTCGCCCATCCCGCCAGCGCCCTCTGCTCGACGCTCTTTACCTTCCGCTCTCCTCACTCTCTTCCACGCCCTACACCTCCTCCTCCACCTCACCTCCTTTAGAAGAAAAAGCCTCTCACTCACTTCATCCATCCCCGCAGCAATGTACAGAATATTAGGCAGCAAAAACGGCACGAGATTCGGTTTCCTCGTTTCCTCGAGGAGGGAAGGGAGGACTTTTCGACGGTTGACTTTGACGGAGAAACGGGGGAGGACCTGTTCGATTAAATTGGTTGGTAGTGCATTTTGGTGGAGTGTGGATGTCGGAGGTGGGGGTGAGGAGAGGAAGGAGGGGAAGAAGAGAGGTCAGCTCGGGCTCGACGCCTCGAAAGGAGCGCGCTCAAGAGACTCACCTGGATCAACCCCTTCAAAAATCCCGTCTGAGCCTCCCCACTCTGCGCATTAAACCCCTCCCTACTCAAGAAATTCAGAGTTCCAACAAGCAGACTCTGAAAATAACTAGACGCTTCAAACTCTCGGGCACTCAACCTCCTACTCGGATACCTCGTCACCAATCCTCCAAGGACCTCTTGTACCTCGGGGGAGAGTTTGCGCCACTGCGGGAGTGGGCGGGCGGGGGAGAGGGAGGATTCGAGAGTTGAGCGAGCGGAGGAGAGGGAGGTGTGGAAGGAGAAGGGTGGGGTGGGGGGGAGGTGGAGAGTGTGAAGGAGGAGGCCGAGAGAGTACATGTCGTTCGAGGGGGAGGGGGCCGTTTCGTCGAGGAGGTATTCGGGGGCTGTTTGAGGGTTCGGCCGAGGTCAGCTCGATGCTTCTCCCGATCCATCGCCTTCTCCGAGAGACGCGAAAGACAAGAGGAGAAGGCGGAAGACATAAGGACTCACCGACGTAATCCAGATCCCTCTGCAAGCTCGGTGGCAGGGCATGATCGTACTCCAAGAACTGCCATTTGGCTGGAACGCCAGTTTGAGGGTCAAACAGGTAGGTCGAGAGACCAAAGCCGGAGAGCTTCCAGTCGCCCTGTTGTAGTTCGAGAGGAGTGTCAACGAGGTTGCTCGAGGGAGCCAGCCGTGGGGGAGCGGGAGAGGGAGGCGCCGGAGAAGGAGAAGGGAAGGGAGAAAGAGCGCACCTTGGCGTTAATAACCACCGCCTCGGGCGTCAAATTCCCATGCACAAGCTTAGCGCTCTCATGCAAGAACTGCAATCCCTTAGCCAACTGACTCAATCCCTTCTGGATCTCAACCTCGTCGAGCTCGAGGTCGTCCTCTCCCTCCCCTCCTGCTCTGCGGCGTGAAGAAGAGGAAGAGGAAGCGGAGATGGCGGAACGGAGGGAGGAGGTGATGGGCTCGGTGGCGAAGGTTATGGATGATCTGTAAGGGAGGAGGGAGATTAGTTCGGCGCCGAAAAGGGGGAGAGGGGGAGGGCAAACGGACCGAGTCTCTTCCATTGGTTCTGCCATTTCGAGGATGCAAGGATGGCGTAAGCGGGAGAGGGAGGAGGCCTGTAGGTTGTAGTGGAAAGGGTGAGTTGAGTGAGTGCCCCGAGGCGAACGAGGGAGGCGAGAGCTGCGAGGGAGCTGGGAACTGGGAACTGGGACGTATTCGAGCAGGATAGACTGCAGCACTGTCTGTAACAAAATTAATCCACACTCTACTCGAGTACAAGCTACCTCCGTAAGAGAGCGAGGCGCGTCTCCCGCTCGGTCGCGTGTCCCGTCTGGCTCGTGTTGCCAGCGAGCAGCAGCAGGGACGGAGACGACGACCCAAGAAGCAGCTACAGGGCAGGCCCCTACTCTGCGACCCACCTGTAGCTCTTCCTCCCTCGCTGCTGCTCCTTAACGCCAGCTCATGCCCTCGCTCAGCCCTCGCTTAGTAGAGCACAGACGACTCACCTCCTTCTTCAATACTTCAACAGCCTTATCCAACCTCCTCTGAGTGTTAGCATCCTTTCCCCTCCCACTAGCCTGTACCAAACTAGACTTCTCAGCGGACCAAATGGACACCTTCTTGCCATTCGAGTTGTGAGTCGCTTGCTCTACTCGCCAGACTCCAATTTGTAGGGGAGTAGTAGGCGAGTTGGGGGAAGAAGAGTGTAGAGTGTAGGATGAGGAGAGAGCTGAACGGGAAGCGAGAGAAGAGGCGGCGGAGAGGGCGGTTGTGAGGTACTCCCTGTGAGGCAGAGGGTGAGCACTGATTAGCTACAGATAGGGGGAGAGAGAGCTGAACTTACATTGCTACAGCCGCTTAGAGCCGACGCCAGACGAGAGACGGAACGATGTAGGTCGGCGTTGAAGAGCGAAGCAGCGAGAGGCGAGAGGGAGAGACACGCTGGACCGCCGATTCCGATTCGACTTGGGCCAATTTGAGCCGAGTTGAAGCTTGCTCTCCTGCTTGCTCGTTCCAGTTCCTCAGATCTGCTTCCCTACAGCCCGCTCTATAACTCTACAGCTCTACAGCATGCCCTCTCCAGCCTCAGACGGTGCGTCCGCTCCCCCCGCTCCAACTCTCCGCTCGCTGATCTTATCTCACGACTTGTAGCTTCACACGCCGTCTTCCTCCAATCTCTCACCCGAGTCAACGACCACATCACCTCCCGCGCTACCGCTCTTCATGTAGCCGACCCAGAGGAGCTTACCACCACTTCGACGGCCGAGTTGGTCAATCGCGCGTTTGAGGGGATTCCTAGGGATTTGCCCGAGGAGGGATTGGGCTTGGAAGGTGAGCACGACTGCTCTGGTGTATCTCCTGCTCTTGCGCTGTACCAGCAGCTCTGCTCGGGCCTCGAGAGCGAGATTCGGCCTCGACTCCCGAGATTCGTTCCGAGCCGTCGGCTAACATGTCTCTCTTTCCCTCCCTTCTCACTTCTTCCCTACATGATACACCTACATCAATAGCCGTCACCGACCTCCTACTCAACACCATCGCCCCCGCCATGGCCGGAGGACAAGCGGGTGAGTTGACTTGCTTCGTTCGTCCCCTTCGTTCTCCCCTCTCTCGGGCGCTGCGAACCTAGCTGACCCTCTTCCTTCTCTCACACCTTCGCTTTATTCTCCCGCCCTCCTCTATCGCCTTCGCTCTCCCCCTCGTTCAATCCCCCTGCTCGGCGCCCCCCCTTCCTCCCTGCGATTCGCAGGTCCCCGCTGGTATGGTCTCGTCACAGGCGGCGTCCTGCCCGCCGCTCAACTAGCAGATCAGTTGGTCACTAGCTATGACCCCAATGTCCAAGTTCATAATCTGGTGCGTTTGGTCTTCTTTCTCTCCTTCTCGACCGGTGCTCGATGCTCGGCGCTGCTTTCCTCAGCCTGCTCATTCGGCGCTAACTCGCTCTCTCTCTCCATCTTCTCCCCTCCCTTTCCCCGACTTCCAACAAACAGGAAGACACCCTCACCTCCTCCCTAACCCCCCTGACCATGCGCCACCTTCTCTCGCTCCTCCGCCTCCCTCCCTCCCTCTTCACCCAAAACACCCTCACAACAGGCGCCACCTCCTCGAACATCCTCGGCCTCTCCCTCGGTCGTGACGCCGTCATCTCGCGCCTCAAAGCCTCTCAGGGCGTCACAGGCTGGTCCGTCCCCGAGGATGGCTTCGGCGGAGTAGAGGTCGATGTTCTGTGCGCCGTGCCGCATGCTAGTATTAGGAAAGCGGCTGCTATTGCGGGGATTGGGAGGAGGAATGTGCTGGAGTTGGCGGATGCGGATAGTGCTATGCCGTGTGATTTTAGAATGGGGGAGTTGGAGGAGAGGTTGAAGGCGAATTGGGGGACGGGGAGGGGCAGTATTGTGGTTACTAGTGCGGGAGAGGTGAATACTGGGTATGTTTTGTCTCTCTTTTTCACTGGTCGCTCGCCTGCTGCCGAAGCTTTGAGCTTGGAGTCCAAGCGCTTCCGCCGAATCTTCGCTGAGCTGACTTTCCCTCCCTCCTTCTTCCTCGGCATTCCCTCAATCTTACACCGACCTAACACTCAACAGCGGTTGGACTTCCAACCACACCCGTATCCGAGAGCTATGCGACCTATACGGTGCATGGCTACACATCGACGCCGGTTCGTCTCGCTCTCGTCGGCCTGGCCGACCCAGCTTTTGCCGAGTGTGCGCTGACGACCTTCTTCCCTCCCTCTCACGTCTATCTCCGCCCCTCACTTGACCTACTGACCCACCGCAACACGATACGAAACGACCACAGCATTCGGCGCCTTTGCGACTCTCCTACCTGAGTTCGCCCACCTCGCCGGCGACCTAGCCCTCGGCGACAGTATCACCTCGGACGCACACAAATGTTTGTTCTCGTCCTCTCTTTACCTCTCTTCTCTCACTGACCCTCCCTTCGTCAAACAGGGCTGTTCGTTCCATCTCTTCCCTCTCCCCTCCTCGCTCGCCAGCTGACCCTCTCCCCCCCAAATCGAGCAGAAACGTACCCTACGACTGTGGCCTCTTCTTCTCGCGCGGTCCCAACGGTCTCTACACCCTCTGCGGTCCCGGCGGGAACGCTCCTGCCTACCTGACTGCCTCGGCGGGGGAGGGGAACGCTGAGTTCGCCGCGCTGGAGGAGTATAGGAACGCTCCGAGCCCGCTGTTCATGGGCATTGAGAACTCTTCTCGTTTGTACGTGCTCTCCCTCCTCTTCTTCCTCCTTCTTCGTACACGCGCTGACCAAGGACTGGGAATACAAGCCGAGCGCTCCCTCTCCTCTCTTCTCTCCTCTCCCTCGGCCGACAGGGCTACATCGACCTCTTCGCCCGCAATATCTCCTTCGCCACGCACATCACCACCTTCCTCCGCTCGCACGCCTCATACGACGTCCTCCTCCCCACCACCTCCGAAGCCCCGGACTACAGGCAAATGAACATCGTGCTTTTCTCGCCATCTTCCTCCGCTCCCTCCCGTTTCCAAGGCGCCGACGGATCAAAACAGCTAGTCAAGGAGATTAACGGTGGGAGGAAGATGTTCGTCACGGGCACGGTTTGGAGAGGGAGGGGTGCGATTAGGTTGGCGGTGAGTAATTGGAGGACGGAGGTGCCCGGTGGGGAGAGGGAGGTAGATGGGTATGGTGGGAGGGACTGGGAGGCTGTGAAGGGGGTGTTGGATGGGGTTATGAGGGAGTGAGATGGGTTCGGCGAGGAGAGGGGGGCTCGGCGATGAGAGAAGGCGTAATAAGCAGTCGTAGCATTTCACTGATCTAATCTAAATATTCCTCCAAGCACCCAATAAACAACTATTTTATCGGCCTCACCTGTGGAAAAGACCGATCGGTTTTCGCTGGCGGGCGAGGTGGACG
>JACWFO010000169.1:423-45169 GCA_019775505.1 Leucosporidium yakuticum
GGGGGGGGGTTACTAGCTTTCATCCGTTGAGCGCGAGCGAAAGGGCAATTTTTCGCCATCACATCTCCTCGGTTTCGGGGGTCAACGCCTGCAAAGCGAAGTCAAACGAGCGAGCGAGCGCGCCGAGCCCCGAACCTCTTGCTTGTCCGCCTGCTCGCCCTCTCCCTCTCCCTCTCCCTCTCCCTCAAAACCAAGCTCAAAAAAGCAATGCAAAATAAAGAATCCATTGCCCTCTATTCCTTTACAAATGCAATAGTAGTAATACTACTTCCCGAGCTACCCCCAAAAGAGAAGCTCGGTCGAGGGACGTGCGAGTGGTAGATGAGGCCTGTTACGGTCGGTCAGCAGGGGAAGAGAAGAGAGGAAGGAAGAGGAAAAGGACGAACCAGTCTCAGGAGTAATGAACGCCTTCTCTAATTCCTTTCTCGTCCAATTGCCTAGTGCGCCCCAGGGCCCAGCATCAGCGTCCCCTCCCACACCAACAGCAAAGAGAGAAAAAGAGAAGGAGCAAAAAAAAAAACTCACAACTAGTAATCAAGAAGAACCCACCCTTGCCCACCAACGAGCTCACGGCCGTGGGATAAAGTTCTCCAATCCTCCTCCCCTCCCTCATTTCATCCGACAAGCAGATCGCGTCGTAAGTTCCTTTATCCATCACGCAATCCCATTTCCTCTCTCCCAGACCGCCCGCGCTTTCGGACAAAATGTCGGCCACTTGGAATTTAATGAACGAAGCGAGAGGATCTTCGACCGAGCGGGCGGAGGCGATGGAAGTGGCGAGAGAGATGGAGGAGGGGGAATAGTCTATCCCTGTGAGAGAGGTGAAGAGGGAGGAGGAGAGGGTGAAGAGTAGTTGGCCGTTGCCCGTGCCGACTGGTTGAATCGTCGTTCGGTCGAGGGAGGGAGGGACGGTTCGGCGAGGGGGAGAAGGGAGAGGGAGGGAGGGAGGGAGGAGGAGGGATCAGCGGAAGGAGGGGAAAGGGTAGGGAGGAAGCATGCATACCATCCAGGATTGAGCTCGACTTGGAGGGCAAGTTATCCTCGGCCCAATCGACCATCTTCTCGGCTGAGTCCTCACCGAACCTGCGAGCGCGAGAGGGAGCGTCGGGGGTGAGCGTGGGGTTCCTCTACCGGAGTATAGAAGATAGAATGATGGGGTTGTTGGGAGGGGAGAAGGACGTACCAAACTTCGCCTTCGTCTGCAGCGGAAGAAGGAGAAGGGGGGAGGGTGAGCTGAGGTAAAGCGAAGGGCGTTGTAGCCCATCAGCGCGAGAGCGAGAGCAGTAACTCACCTCCAATCTCCTTAAACATCTTTACCTCCCTCTCGTACACCTGTCCCATTAATTACCTCCCTCAGCTCCCGTCGTCGTCTAGCTCAAGTGGAGGGAACGCAGAACGCACCCGATCCCAATGGTCCTTTGTGCCCAATTTGCTCGGCTGAAGCGCTACAGAATCCAATTCGGGCGCTTCACCTGATGCGGCGAGTTGTTCCATCGCTTGTTTGAGGGTCGTCATGTCGAGTCGAGGGAGAGCAGGAGAGAGAGAGAGAGAGAGAGAGAGCGATTCGAGGTTGTGCTTGGACCAAATCGCTGAGGTTGAGATGGGGACGGTGAGTGTGCTACAGCTTGTAGGGGAGCAGGAGCTGATTGAAGAGGATGAATGTACTACAGATAACACTGCTATTCTTCGCCTCTGTGCGTACCTCACTCCCCTCGGAGCCTTACTCGACTACTGTCTCCCTCCCCTCTGATCCAACTCCGTACCCGATCTCCCTCCTGCGTCAACACCTTATCGAACAAGTCTATCCCGGTAACCAAGAGTTCAAGCAAGCGTTGTTAAAGAGCGCTTGGAGTGTAGATGAGGAGATGGTCGATGAGAGCGACGAGCAGAGGGTCATGTTGAAGGGAGGCGAGATAGTTTGTCCTATTCCACCAGTCTCGGGCGGTTGAAGGGGGAGGAATCAGAAGAGGGAATTACAACAGGGCACAGCAAGAGCAAAGAGGCTACAGCAAAAATCCACTCGCACCTCGACGACATCAACGCTCGGCTCCCCCATCCTTGTCTCCAACGACCTTCCTCCTCTTCAACTCCAACTCTTTCCTCTTCTCTTCAACCTTCCTCTTCCTCGTTTCCCTCTCCCTCTCCCTCTCCCCCATAACTCCACCCCCACTCTCAACCTCCTTTCTCTTCCTCTCCGTCTCCTTCCTCTCCTCCCTCAACGCCATCATCTGCGCCTCCCTCTCCTCCTCATCTTTCGAAAAGGCCATGAACCCCGCTCCCCTCTGCCGATTTTCCAGCGTAGAGTCATAGTGCTGTACCAACGGGGCTTGAGCTTCCACCGCTGCTCGACGCGCGGCGAGCAAGGAGGGGTCGGGGGTGTAGACGGGGAAATGATGTTGATCGCCGTAGTGGACGTTGGAGCTATGGGGAGAGGGGGTGGGTTAGTTAGTAGGTTAGTAGAGGGAGAAGGAGGAGAGGGCAACGAACAGTTCGGGCTCTTCCTCTGTTGCTACGGCTGTTCCTCGAGGAATCTCACTACGAGGGATCAAACGAGTTCGACCGAATTCATCGGTCCATTCTACTAGCGGGTCGGACTGTCTAGAGGTCAGCGAGAGCTCGAGAGAGGGAGAGAGCGAGAAGCGAACGAGAACGTACTGGACCGGCGATGGGGACGGTCGAGCTCTCGTCCTCGTCCGAGTCTGTATCGGAGCCAGAAGAGCGAGCATCGAAGTCGACGAGGAGGTTGCTGATTTGTGCTTCAGTTAGACCGGCGGATTTGCCCTTCCTATGGGGGGTTTGGGAGAAGAAGGAGTCAGCTCGTCGTCGCCGAGAGAGATCAAGAGCAAGGAGGAGAATGAACCCACTTGATCTTGTCATACAACTTTGCCTTTTTCTCCAACTTGTCCCTAACCTGTTTCGGATCTTTCCCCTGTACTTTGCCCTCTTGCTCGTAGACGATTCGATCCCTCTCTTGCCTGTCTTTGAGGCCCTTGTTCTGCTTCAACCAGGGGGTGGCTTTGGAGGATGGACGTTGGATACCGGTAGAGTGAGTGCCGAGATGACGGGAGGAGGCGAATTCGGATTCTTTTTGCCTAGTGGGAGAGGGAGAGAGGAGGATGAGCTGAGGTGGGGAGAGCGCTGAGAGAGAGAGAGGGAGACGAGACGTACGAGACGAGACCTTTCAAATCTAGTAAAGAGGAAGCCGAGAGGGAGGAATACTTGTCCTTGTCCTTGTCCGTCATGAGAGTGATGAGGTACAGAAGAGTGAGTGAGTGACGAGTGACTTGGCGGGAGTGAGAGAGGCGACGTCCGCGTCCTGAGCTCTCTGCTCTCTCTTGGGTTGTACTCTTACCATTCACCTCGTCTAACTCTGAATCTAATCGACTACAAGGAGTAGGATGGAATCTAGTACAGCCCAACACGAGTCTGAATTGAGTTATGTTCGACATTGTGACATCCCACTCCCTCTATCCATCAAGCTCTCCTCGCTTCAAGGTTCACTCCCTTCTCACTCGTTATCTCAACTACTCGACAACCCTCAACTCAAACACCACGGCTCACAACAATCACTCCCTCCCGATCTGTACCTCATCATCCAACTATGGAGCGACAACAATCAACTCATCCAACCCATTCAATCCCCTCATAAATCTTTCAAATCAACCACCAACTACCAATGGAACCAACAAATCACTTTACCCATCAAATACCGTGACCTCCCTCTCAACGCTCAACTCTCCTTCACCGTTTACGATATCGCCTCTCCCCGCTCCGTCGCCATCATCGGTGGTTCAACCCTTCGACTATTCGGCAAAAAGGCCACCTTGAAGAAGGGCAAGCAACGTCTGTTTTTGTGGAAGGGAGTACAAGCGGATGGGAGAGCACAGAGTGAGACGCCGAGTAAGGTCGGGTTGAAGGATGAGATGGGTAGGTTGGAGAAGTTGGTCAAGAAGCATGAGAGGGGGGATGTTACCAGGTTGGATTGGTTGGATAAGTTGGCGTTTAGGCAGATTGAAAAGATTCATGCCGTGAGTTATTGGAGCTTTGCTGGGAAGGGAGAAATGAGGGGGAACGCCGCGCCGAGCGCCGAGCTGACTTGCTTCCCTCTTCCTCACTCCTCGACTCTCGACTCGACACCAAAGGCCGAATCAGAGAAGAGCGACAACCTATTCCTCTACATCGACATGCCCCGCTTCGACTTTCCCGTCGTCTTTTCCGAGCCCGTACGTCTGCCGCCCCCTCCCTCTCGCTCTCACTCACCTCCCCCCCTCACAGGAATACCCCCTCGCGATCCTCGCCTCCCTCACACCCTCCCACTCAACCCTCACTCCCATCCCTACCAGCACCACCACCACTCTCACCTCCGCCTCCCAACGCGAAACCGACTCAACCTCCCTCTTCAACATTATCGATCCGGAGATCGTGCGCGAGAACCCGGTAGAAGCAAAGCATAGGCGATTAGTTCGGAGTCATAGGAATGGTCCTTTGGATCGCGAGTTGAAGCCTAACGCCAAGATTCGAGATGAGTTGAACGTTCGTCCTTTCTCTCCTTCTCCCTCCCCTTCTCGGCGATCGCTGACCCCCTTCTCCGCGGCGACCAAAGGAGATCCTCCGCTACCCCCCAACTCGCGACCTCACCTCCCCGCAACGCGACCTAATCTGGCAGTTCCGTTTCTACCTAACACGGGACAAACGAGCCTTGACCAAATTCCTCAAATCGGTCGTTTGGTCTGATCCGGGGGAGGTAAAGCAAGCGGTGGAGACGTTGTTGCCGATGTGGGCCGAGGTCGAGATGGATGATGCACTGGAGTTGTTGGGACCTGGAGAGGGATTTAGGGAGAGGAGGGTTAGGGCTTACGCGGTCGGATTGTTGGGCAAGGCGGATGATGAGGTGCGTTCTTCTCGCGCTCGGAGGAAGAAGAAGGAGAGGGAGAAGCTGACACCCCCCTTGCGACCCTACAGGAACTCATGCTCTACCTCCTCCAACTGGTCCAAGCTCTCAAATTCGAAACGCCTCCTTCCACCTCTCCCTCCTCCTCCATCCGTCACTCTCGCCACATCTCCCACTCTCACCACCGTCTAAACACCACTCCCACTTCCTCTACCGTCGTCGATAACCTCCCTACGTTGGCGGACTTCCTAATCGAAAGGAGCGCGAGGAATCCGGTCTTGGGAAATCATTTCCATTGGTATATTCAGGTGGAGTGCGAGGATAAGAGTAGGGGAAAGATGTTTATGGAGGTAGCTAAGAAGTTTGAGAAACGTGTAGCCGAGGTCGGTCCTTTCTCTCTCATTCTCGGCTCGGCGCTAACGCCCCCTCCTCCTCCCCAGCTCGAACCCGGCACCACCCCCTCCCGCCTCGACCTCCTCCACCGTCAATCACTCTTCATAACCCGCATCTCATCCCTCGCCGTCGAGCTTCGCAACTCCAAAGACGCCCGCCCGAAAAAGGTCGACAAGCTCCGCTCGGTCCTCTCCTCCTCTTCCTCTCACCTCGGTTCATTCCCCCCCATCCCCCTCCCGCTCGACGCAAGGATAAACATAATCGGCATCGACGCGGAGAAGTCCTCAGTATTCAAATCCAACCTCTTCCCACTTCGTCTCCATCTTCTCACCTCCCCCCCTCCTTCCTCCTCCTCCTCCTCCTCCGATCCCCCCTCCTCCTACCCCGTCATCTTCAAAAACGGCGACGACCTCCGTCAAGACCAACTCATCATCCAACTAATTACCCTAATGGACCGCCTCCTTCGAAAGGAGAACCTCGATCTCAAACTCATGCCCTACCGAGTCCTGGCGACGGGTGCGATTGATGGGATGGTCCAATTTGTGGAGAGTAAGACGTTGCAGGATATTGGGAATGAGTTTGGTGGAGGGGGGTTGTTGGCTTATTTGAGAGTGGGATACCCTGATCCTGGGAGCGTAGGGACTTATGGTGTTAGGCCTGAGGTGTTGGATACGTATATTAGGAGTTGTGGTGAGTTTTGAGCTCTTCTTCACTTCAGCGCGAGGGAGAGGAGGGCCACCCTCGTTCCGCTCAGGCTCGCTGACCCTTCGCCTCCCTTCCCTTTCTTCGCCGACGAACCCCATCAGCCGGCTACTGCGTCGTGACCTACCTTCTCGGCGTAGGAGACCGACATCTCGATAACCTCCTCCTCTCGCCCGATGGTCATTTCTTCCATGGTGAGTCTTGGGCGCGAGAGGGCTGAGTCGGTCGACCGACTGAGAGAACGGGGAGCTGATCGCCTTCTTTTGCCTTCTCCCTCCTTCGCCATCTTATTCTCGCCTTTGTCTCTCTGTACACGATTCTCCTCGCTTCCCTCGCCCTCGCCCTCCCCTTCGCAACCCCTTCGACGCTCCTCCCCTTCGCAACCCCTTCGACGCTCCTCCCCTCCCCTCCCCATCCCTCCCCTCCCCCCCCCCTCTCCCTCACCACCACCAGTCGACTTCGGCTACATCCTCGGTCGAGACCCCAAGCCCTTCCCCCCGGCGGTCAAAGTCTGCAAAGAGATGGTCGACGCGATGGGGGGCATGCACTCTCCTCACTACGCTCGCTTCAAGAGCTTGTGCTACACCGCTTTCACCTCCCTTCGCAAGAACGCCAATCTCATCATTAATTTGGTGGCGCTCATGGTGGACGCTAATATTCCGGATATCAAGATGGAGCCCGATAAGGCTGTTACGAAGGTGAGCTCGTCTTTCTCTCGCTCTCCCTTCCCTACTTCGCCGCTGACTCGACTCGCCGCGCACAGGTCCAAGACAAGTTTCTCCTCAACCTCTCGGAAGAAGAAGCCATCAAAGCGTTCGAAGCGCTCTTAAATGAGACTTCGTACTTCACTTCGGTCTTGGATAGGATTCATTCCGTCGCTCAGTATTGGAGGTCGTGAGCTGGGAGCGGAGGGCGATACGGATACGAGGGTTTTGTGCTGTGGGCTGTTGTAGCTGTACTTAGGCTGTGATTTGATGTCGTTTGGTGGGCTGTCATTGCGGGAGGGCCGAGGGGGAGCGAGAGGATGAGAGCGCCGAGAGCGATGGCGTGAAGACTGTGAAGCTTCATGGCGAGCCGACGATTCGCACGGTGTAGAGAGAGCGTACAGCAGCTGCACCACTGTACCCTCCATCAGCAGGCTCAGCCTCGACTCGAGCGAAGGACTTCGGCGATGAGCCTCGCTGGACATCTTCGAACGTTCAAGGACAACAACGAAATGGATCGACAGCAGTCTACAAGAGAATATTCTACTCCGTTGCAGAGACTTGAGCTCGACCTCACCCAATCGTTGGGGTGGGTTGCGACACGGCCGCGAAGGGCAAGCACCGCCAGCTCTTGAACTCGGTCTCTTTCCTACCACTCGATGCTCTCTCGGCTCGGCCTACTCGCGGTAATTGGTGGATCATTACTATACACAGCAACCTCCATGGACCCCTCCAGCCTGCAGCCCAACGCGTGCGCCCACGACCGCCGACCTCTCCGCACAAGCCTCACTCGCTGACCTCCCTCTCCTCCCAGCAGCACCTCACCCGATCAGCTCCAACTGCTCGACCTCCCAACCGAGCTGCTCTCCCAAATCGCCTCCCACCACTCCCCCGAAGACCTCATCTCCTTCTCCAACGCATCTACCCTCTTGCGGGACGTTTCCTGCCCTTTGCGTTACGAGCAAATCACGCTAGGATGGGCTATCGGTGTAGACGAAGAAGGAGAGATTGATGTTGAGGGATTACTCAAGCTCAAGAAGACTGTTAGGGAGATGTTGGAGGATTTAGCGACGAACGGGAGGAAGTTGGAGTGCGTGAGGACGTTGAGGATCTTGGAGTATGGTTGGTTTGGTCAGAGGGAGTGGGAGTTGTTGAAGCAGGTTGCAGAGCGGGTTACGGTGCTCGAGACGCTGCAGATGGTGCGTCGCTGCCCTCGGCTCGCCCTTCGCGCACCACTCACTCGCTTTCCTTTCCTACCTACAGGCTCTAAACGGCGAAACAGCAACCGACGACTACCTCGAGCACATTGAAATCTTCTGGCAAGCTCTCATGAAGGTGCCGACCCTCCACAGCTTCATCGGCCAACAAGGACCGGCCGTACCCCTCCGTTTCGACAGCTTCGCTGGCCCTCTCAAGCGGATCGACGTCGCTGGATACAGCCTCGATGATGGTGATGGACAGCTTCCCAAGGGACTCGAGAAGCTCACCCTGACTTATGTCGAGAACGCTGGACCGAGCTGGTTCCCGCCCGAGACGTTCGATTCGCTCGAGATGCTGCTGTTGCGCAACACCGAGGAGCAGGAACTACAGAACATCATCGGTATCATTAAGGTGAGCTGCCAGTCCGCGTTTGAGCTGCATGGCGCCCGAACTGACACCTCTCGTTTCACAGAGCTTCGTCTCCCTCGGACGACCTTCCCCTCTCCATACCATCTCCCTCGACCTCTTCCCCGAAGGCTACAGCTTCCTCCCGCACGACTTCAAGCATCTCACCACCCTCTTCTCCTCCTTCGACCCCGCCGCCTTCCCCAAACTCGACATGATTGAGATTCTTTCGACTCCCGGGACCGACTCGTTCGCCCTCCAGGCGCGAGCGATGGCGGAGGAGCTACCGGAATGGTTCCCCAACTTGCAGGATCTTAAGCTGATTTTGGGGACGGGTCAGACGCTGTTGAGCTTGCGATACTCGGCGGAGAGCTTGGTGAGTGGGATGACTCGAGATGGCTGAGCGCCGAACTGACCTCGAATCTCGTCGCAGGAATCCTTCGCCGATGCGCTCAACCTTGGCGAGAAGCTCGAATATCTCACTACGTACGTTGCCCACCTCTGCTCGCCACAGCTTATTGCTCACGCCTCTCCATCCACAGAAACATCCTCAACGAAGAAGAGCCGAACGAGCAGCAAGCCGGCATCTGGTTCGAGTGCGCCGTCTCCCTTCCCTTTCACCCGCTACTCCTACTGAGCTCTCTCGCTTTCCACAGGGAGATCAAGTCGCTCAAGCAAGTGTCGATTCGAGGCTCGGGACCGCTGCTCGAGGGAGGAGCGGGTTACCGGGCTGTACGAGACGAGGAGGGGAAGGTGCAGCGTGTTGAGGCCGATGGAGTACGAGTGCTAGTCGGGGAGGATGTACCGGAGGGCTGTGCTCAGTAATCTCGATCTTATTGCGCCGAATCTCGCTCGTCTCACCGAGCTTAGTTGCGAGCAGACAGAGATCGCGCGCGAAGGCTGTCATGGAGTGTAGGGTTAAGCTCATGATGATGGCAAGGCTATCGCCAAAGGTCGGTACAAAGATACAGATACAGCCCGCTCCTCGCCGCTCTACTTCTTCAGGCGCTTCTTGACTTCCTCTTCCTGCGAACGATGGGAGAGAGGTCAGCAGCTGTCGGGAGGCGATGAGGTACAGCAGTGCTCACCTTGCACGGATGCAGCATGACCTGGTTGATAAAGTCTGGCAAAGGAGAGCAGCGAGGTCAGTACCGAGCGAGAAGTTCGGAGGTCGGGCATTTGACGAACCTGGCTTGTTGCCCATATGTCCTGAAGACCAGTCTGTAATGGTGAGAGAAAAGTAGCAGGATCAGCGTTGAGCGAGCATGGCGCGATTTGACCGCCTCCAGCAACTCACCTTGAGTAACAGCGTCTGAAGAGTGGAGGCAAAGGGTCAGCGAGGGCTCGAGTCGGCACAGAGAGAGGCAGGCTACTCACAAGCAAAGATACGTCCAGTGTGGTTGAACCCGGTCGAAACGATGGGACCACCCTTGGCCTCGAAAGCTGTCGCAGAAGAAGAATGGGAGGGAGTCAGCGCCGAATTCCTCGTCTCGCCTCGCCAGGACTCACTCTTAAGCCGGGTCTTGCTCTCCTTGTCCCAGAAGTTGATGGTACCATCAGCGCCCGAGGTGGAGAAGGTTCCGTAAGGGTGGAAGGAGATGTCGTTGACGGCAAAAACGGTCGACTGCTTGGACGTCGGCGAGTCTTTTCGGTGGCACTTGAAGGTGAAGTTACTAGCGGCGGCCTTCTCGTCAATGTGTCTGTTGTGTGAAAGGAGGGTCAGCGGGAGGTCACGAGACGGAAAGAGGCGCAATACGACGAACTGGATGGCGACTCGTCCTTCGACGGTTCCGAGAGCGTATCCAGTGGCGTCGGGGAAGCACGAAACCTGCGCCAAGGAATATCAGCGGCTTGCTCATCGAATCAGGCTGCCCTCAACTCACCACACGAGTCTGCCAGCGTAGCGGAGAGTCGATGGTCTTGAAGACGGTCGTCGGCGATTGCAGGTTGATGATCTGAATCTTGCGCTCGGCCGTTCCGACGACCATGAGAGGGTTTGAGATGTCCATGGCTGTGAGGGAGAGGATCAGCGGATGAGCCAGCGCTGGAGAAGTGGAAGGAGGACGAACTGTAGCAGCGCTCGGCGAGCTCGACGGTTCCCGCCAAAGAAGGACTTCGGATGTCCCAGTAGCGAATCGTCTGGGGAGGTACAGCGTCAGTGTACAGTGCAGGAGAAATAGGTGCAACGAAAGCTCACCTTATCCCAAGATCCCGTCGCTGGAGGTGGGAGAAGGGAGACATCAGTCTCGTTTCGCAGCGAGCCACAAAAGAGCAGCACCTACCCAGCAATCCCTGATTCTGATCCACCCATTTGACGCACTTTATCGGCGCCTCGTGTTGAGCGACCTACAGAGCAGCAGCAGCGTGCGAAGGAGCAACAAATCGGTGAGCTCTCCCTTCGTCGCTCAGTCGAATCAAGAAGAGCTCACCTGAGTAGTCTGTCCCGTGCTAATGTCCATCACCCTCGCTGCCTTGTCTGCTCCTCCACTGATGCATTTGGTGCCGTCCTGCGAGGGTGGAGAAGCGAACGAGGGAGCAACAAGGTCAGCTCCGCTCGTCTTGGGGGTCGTCTGCAAGCCTGCGAGCGGCTCCAGAGCTACGCCCAGAGATTATAAAGACGACCACTACTGCTCCACACCCCTTCAAGCAGCTGCCCAGCCCCCGAGATGAGCAAACGAGCCTCACCTTGGACCATTGCACGCAGAGTGCCGGCGCCTCATGAGTATACTCAGCCTTCCCCTGCGCCTGACCTTGATCGTTAACTTGGTAAATGCGAACCTGGTTGGACCAGGAAGCGACAGCGAGCAAATCGGCGTTGGGAGACCAAGCGAGTGCGGAGGTTGAGTCGCTGGGTAAGTTTGGCACTTCAATGTCTTTGGGCTCGACGGGTTTGGCACCGAAGAATGACATGTTGATTGCTGTCGCCGGGAGAGGGCGAGGTGAAGAGACGAGGTGAGGGGAGGAGGAAGAGCTGTTTGGCCTTCCGAGTTGGCCTCAAGGCGGGGGAAGTGATATCTTCGAGCTTGGCCTGCTACAGCTCGAGAAAGGGGGGAGCCGAATAGTATGTCATGCGCACAGATCACCGGTACGCCTCCTTCAGACCTCGCTGAGCTGATGCTCGCGTTTCGGCGATGGCTGCTGCTCCTCGCCGAGCAGCGAAGTCTTTCTGCTCAATGTAAAGAACGGCTCCGAAGGGAGCTCGGACGTGCACCATGTACGCTCATCAATTTTCTCAAAGGAGAGGCCGCGCGGCAGACCTTTCGCGTCTCTGCTCGTCGCCGAGCTCTCGTTTCTCCTACGTCCCAAGCCCTCATCGCGCGCAAATGCATGCTCTCATTAAAGCCTAATCTCCGAAACAAAAAGTGTCTATGCAGCCATGGTTAGGCGCAATCAAACTCCAGCTAAGCAAAGAGGACCAATCCCAGTCCGACAGCAGCGAGGGATCCACCGACGGAGAAGACGAGTTTCTGAGCACCGGAGGAGGGGGTAGAGGAAGCAGAAGCGGCGATGTTGTTGGCTGCCGAGGCGGTGTTGCTGTCCGACGCCGACGAGGAGGAGGAGGAAAGAGTCGAAGTGACGGTAGCGACGGGGGCGGAGGGGAGGGTCGAAGTGGATGAGGGGATGGTACTGGTGTTGGAAGCGATCGAGGAGGATGAAACGATGCTGGTGGTCGAGGTTACGAAAGAGGAAGAGGAGGAGATCGATGAAGAGACGGCCGATGAGGAGACCTCGCTCGACGAGCTGACGAGGGACGAGCTGATGAGGGATGAAGAACTCGAGGCGGAAGTCGCCGAGGAGCTGGCGGCTGAGGAGGTAGCGGTGGTCCTAGTTGGATAAGATGAATCAGCGACCGCTCGGGTAAGAAGGGAGAGCCCTGGCTCGTTCGGCGCTTGTTCGGCGCTCGTTCGACGGCGAGGAGAGAACTTACGAGACGGCCCTGGGGGCAGCGGCGACGTCAAGAGCAGAGACAGTAACACAGTTGGAGGAAGCTCCAGCGGCGTGAGCAGTAGGGGCGGCTCCTTGGCCTGTTCGAAGGTAGAGGAAATCAGCTCTGGATTCGGCGGATTCGGCGGCGCGCAAAAACTCACTCTGCTGGTAAGTGCTCGACTGTCCATCGACGATGTAGATACCAGGGGGCTGCTCAGTCGAGTCTCCCTCGCACGAGTCGAATCCATCGTCGTAGCTGCGTAGCAATCAAGTGTCAGCTTCTCGACGAGATCTGCGACGTCCGTCGGCCGAACTCACTTTCCAGGCTCGTTCCAGTGGCAACCCTGAATGTCGTAGATGTGCTGGCACCAAAGCCATGCGTCGGGCGCGTCGAGGCAAATACGGAAGCACCACTCAGAGTCCGACATCTTTAAGGCAGGAGAATTGAGTCAGTGAGCCTTCGCCGAACTCTCAATAGCAGCTTCAACTCACGAAGGAGGTCCACTCGTGCACCTGTACGCCATTGTGGTAGACGAGACTGCCGATGGGGTTTCCTAGGCCAGTAGCTCTGATGAAAAGCGAGAAGGAAGCCAGGGAGACGGCAGGAGAGGGATGAGAGGGTCAGCGAGCTTTTCGGCAATGAACACGGTCCGTAACGCACCCGTGGGGGTCGAGCTGTTGCAGAGAGTCGGATTAGCTAATGCTTTACACGTCTGTACCGTTAAGGAGTGCTCACCTCTCCTCCCTCGTCGCCGGCGGCAATGTTGAGGTTGGTAAGCTTGCCGGTTCCCGTGATCTGTGCGAAGAGGGTCAGCGATGTGTACATGGCGCTGGTTACAGGAAAGACTCACCTGGATGTAGTGAGGAGTCTCGAGGTAGTGGGCGCCTGTGTGGGAGGAAGAGCGGTTCGTGGTCAGCCATCGCCGAAGTTGGGCGAGGCGAACGCCGCTAGACGGCCGCCACAGGCTGCAGCACACTACATACCAGTGATGGTTCCCTCGGGGATGATCCTGTGATATCAATGTAGCAGGTCAGTTCGTGTCCTTCTCTTCAACTTCAGGCCCTCCCGCTCTCTCGGAGATTCCTTCGGCGACCTCATCCCCTCGTTTCTACTCACCTCGCTCCGTGACCAGCTTGAGTGCACCAAGCGACCTCGTACTCCTCAGAGTTTCCAATAGTGACACCAGGGGTAGGAGGAGCCCAAAGGCAGAAATCGTTGAGCGAGCTAGAAGGGGGCGAAAGCGCGAGGGTTAGCTTCGGCGACGATGGCGAGGCGGGTTTCGAACGAGCGAGCGAGGGGAGCCAGACGTACTTTACGTGAGCGGTTTGGCACATTGCGCTTTGCGAGTCGGTGGTGCCACAGTTGTTGTAGCTGTTGAGATGCAGAGTGATTAGCTTCTCGCCATTGTTGAGGGACCAGCGCGCTCGAGCTCTCACCCTTGCTGGCCCTCCTCTGAGGTGGTAGGGAGGTTGTCTACGGTGTGTGGATCAGCTTGAGCTGTTCAAGTGGTGTAATATGGGCCACTGACTGATGTCGTAGTTTGAGTAACCGGCTGAAGCGCAGGAAGCGAGGAGGGGCAAAGCGACGAGGAGAGACTTGAAGGACGACATGGCGAGTATGTGGGGTCTGAGTGAGAAGACCAACGGTGGGAAAGAGAGAAGAGAAAGAAGGAAAGAAGGGAAACGCCGAAAAGACTCGAGAACCGGGGCTGTGGGAAGGGGAGGAGGGAGCGCTGCAAACAAGGTCAGCCGAAGCCAAAGGGCGGAGGGCGCTGTCTATTTGCAGAGGCGCAGCCTGCCGGGCATTCCTTGCAACTCCACATTGCTCCTCATCAACGCGTAGAGTGATAAGCTACAGCTTTTTGACCTTCTTCAATCGTCCACTCGTCTCTGGTCCTGCTTCGCCGAACTCTCGGTCGAGGAGGAGGAAGGCAGCTCTCCTCTCTTGGTGCCGACGACGCGTCCAGCGCGACTAGATTCTCATGAAGTACAGCTCTACAGTGTATGATAAGCACACACTGAGCTTAAACACACTCAACTAGCTGTAACAAGCGAAGAGCGAAGAACGAGACCCCTCTCGGAGCTTTTGGACTTGGCCGTCTCGAAGCTCGAGCTGCTCGCTCGCTTCTCCAGCAATCAACGACGACGAAGATGCGACCTTCTCGTCAAGTAACCCGCGCTCTGCGCACTTTTAGCACTTCTAGCACTACACCCGCCGCTTCGACTTCAACAACCTACACTGCACCACTCAAACCAGGTCTTCTTCCCGCCTACGACCAAGCTCTCGCTTACATTGCTCAAGATCGCAAGGACAAGCTCACTCAGCTCGACAAGCTCAAGAAGCAGAAGAACGTCGATCAGGCTCTGCTGGAGAAGCTAGAAGTAGAGGCTTGGGCTAATGATCCCGAGACGAGGTGGAGGGCGGCTTCAGCAAGTGGTGAGTAGCCCAGTCCTTTTTTCTGTTGGAGAACAGAGGGGATCGCAGAGGGAGACAGCCAAGAGGAGGCAGCTTTTGGTGTGCTACAGCAAGGGCTAACTGCTTCAACGGGACAAGACGAGCTCAGCCGAGTAGGTCGAGCTCAAGGAGGGAGCTTCCGAACACCTCCTTCGCTCGCTGAAGACTGTCAGCTGGGCAAGAGGGAGCAGCAGGCGGTAGTCGGAGCTTTGTTAGGCTGTTCGGGCTATCCTCACTAAGCTACATCAACTTCCCTCGGGCCCTACGTCTCTTCGCGAATTTGCGTGCTGACCTTGCTTCTCGGCTTTCCTGCAGGCGACCTCTCCAAGCCAGTGTACCGTCACCTGGCCGAGCGGAAATGGAGGAAGGAAGGCGAGCTGGCTATCCTGGTGAGCTGCACCTCTTTCTCTTTCGCTAACTGCAGAGCTGACCTTGCTCTCCCTCCCTCCGCTTCGGCAGATGCAACGAGTCACTCAAATGTCCGTCATCCCCGACCTTCTGCCATCAATCTCGCCTGTAGCAGACGTCAAGGTTACCATCGGAGGAGAGACCATCGTTCCCGGAGTCTTCACCTCGCCGGCTTCGGTCAGTCCTCTCCACTCGCCTCGCCCTTCCTTCGGCTCGCATGCTCATCTAACTTCGTTCGCAGACCCGTGAAGGCGTAGAGGTCACCGCTCAGGTCTTCCACCCCGAGGAGCGTCTCTACACCCTCCTCCTCGTCGACCCTGGTACGTTCGGCGCTCTGCCTCTCGGCCTCGTTTGAGCTAACCTCGTCTCCTCACATCAGATGTTCCCGACGAGGCCCACCACAGCTTCACCACCTACGCTCACTGGCTCATGTGTGTTCTCTTCTCTCTCCGACCGCTCCTTCGCTGACCTTCCTCTCCTCTCCCAGCCCCAACATCCCCCTCTCCTCCACCGTCTCGAGCATCACCGCCCCCCCTCTCCTCCCCTACATCCCACCCCACCCTCAAAACGGCACCCCTTACCATCGCTACACCATTCTCCTCCTCTCTCAACCCACCACCCTAACCCTCGCCGCCGAATCTCTCGACCGCACCTCCTTCGACGTCCGCCAATTCGTCAAGGAGCATGATTTGACCGCTGAGGGAGTTAGCTTCTTCCGACAAAAGTGGGATAAGAGTGTCAGTGAGATTTATGAGAAGGTCCTTGGTGTGAAGGAACCGAGGTTTGGTAGGAAGCCCAAGGTTGATACCTACCAGGGTCGCCCGCCCAAGTATGAGGTTGTTTAGAGGTAGCAGCAGGGAATGCAAGGATCGTTTTCGGTGATTTTTAGATGGCGCGGCGTGAGCTTGAGTTTGAGAGCAGCGAATTTGGCGAGTCTCCAGAGTCGGGGAAGGCTTCTCTCACTCGTTCGGCGAATCCAGAGATCGAGGCGAAAGGGTCTCGTATCAAAGAATAGCTACAACCCGACTACCTCAAATCGACCACAATCCCACTACTACTACTCAACGTTTCCTTCGCGACCTTAATCCCAAACCTAACGACCTTCCTCTCCCTCTCCCCATCCGTCCTTTCCTCAGCCTCCTCCATCGCCGTCTCAAAAAAGTATCCCAAACCCTTGAGTAAAGCGCCATGTGGAGCCGCTTTGATGAACACTCGTTCGATCGCTTCCTTGTCTTTTCGGGTTGAGGTCGCCGAGAGAAGGAGGGCGGGAGAGGGAGTTTGAGTGGAGATTAAGAGATAGGTGAAGAATTGGGTTAGGAAGGTTAGGGTGAGGGGCTTAGGGTTGCCGAAGGGGATTGGCTGTTGAGCGTCGGGGGAAGGGTCAGCGAGGCTCGGCGCGCGCGAGGAAGAGAAAGAGGGACCAAGACTCACCTTTAGGATCATCAACGACAATACCTCCTTGGCGACACACCAAGCATACAGTTTACTCAAATTGGTGATCCTCCTCTTTGACACCTTCCCTCCTCCACTCGTCTCCTCCAAATCAAGGTTCTTAACCATCTCCTCCCCACCGACCTTCTTCTCTCCCAACTCCCTCAAAAAGTCCCAGAGACAGTATTGAAGAGTGATGACGAAACTGTGAGATTTGGTGGCCATGCGATGGGCGACGAGAGTGTAGTAGGGGTTGTAGGACTTTTCCTGCTCGAGTTCGAGGGGGAAAGGTCAGCAAGGGAGAGGAGGAGGGAGAGGGAAGAAAAGGACGAACGTTACCGCAGCATTGGAGTAATACACGAGCAATCTCACGTTGCTGGACGTCGGAAAGGCCGAGTTGGAGTAATCGTTCACAGGCGTCGACGTAGTCCTATTCGAATCATCATCGGGGAGGGTCAGCTCGCTCCCTCCTCCTCTCTTCCGGCACCGAGCCTCACTCACCTCACTAGTCATCAACACAGTAAAAACGCCCTTCCTAATATCGGTATTCATCCCCTGCTTCTTAGCCAATTTAGCCATCTTGGCATCGCTCGTCGAACCACCCGCTGCCGTTGAGGGATCCTTGAGCGAAAACTCGGGTTGGTCGACAAGGGGATCGCCGCCCCAGGCTGCGCCGACGAGCCACCATTTTCCTTTGGAGGTGGAGGAGTGTAGGTCGGAGAGGGTGATGCGGAGGGGGTCGGGGGTGGAGCCTGAGGGAGGGGGAGGGAGGGGGGTTAGCTCGGCTCGGCTCAACTCCTGCCTTGCTCTTTCGCTCTTCCTCCTCCCCACCTTCCTCAGAAGGAAAGAGGAAGATAGAAAGCGACTCACCACCTTTCCTCAAACCAGTCAACCACTTCCTCAATCCCGAGTAATGATCCACCGCGGCTCCATTGGCATCGGGTTTGGGAGTCTTGTTGTTCTTGAGGTTCGTTAGGGAGTCGATCATGAATCGGGTGCGGGAGCTGAGCGAGGGGAGTGAGCGTGGAGTAAAGGAGGGCGCGGCGAGGAGGAGGGAGGGGTTTCAGCGAGGGTGAGGGCAAAGGGCGAAGGGGAGGGAGAAGGAGGGAAAAAAAGTTAGCAGGAGGCGGAGGAAGGAGAAAGAAGGAACGACAAACTTCATACTACTAGCATCAATACCCTGTTGCTTTGCCTTGACGAGGTTGATAATCTCCTTCAACGCCGAAGGATCATCTTGACGAAGTTGCTGTCCGGATCCTGTTCCACGAGCGAGCGAGTCAAGGGGGGAAGGAGATGATTAGCTCCAAACAAAGTCAACGGGTCGAAGAAGAGAGAGGAAGGGACTCACGCTTAACAACCTTACTCAACAGCTCCACCTCCAACTCCTCCAACCCCCTCCCACTCTCAATCAACATCCTCACAAAATCATAAACCAACACACAAGCGACCACCCCAAAATTATACAACTCGGCGACAAAAGCCACGAGGTTGAGACACTCCTTACTACCGGGCCTTCCTTCGAACCCACCATTCTCCTCGTCCTTCCCCTCGGCCCTCGCAGCGACGTGCAAAGAGAGCGAATCTTCAAACATCCCTACCGCTTTGGCTACTACTCCCGCTCCAAACTCGATACCCACCGTCCTCGTCAAACCCGCCACTAACGCCGCATAAGTCACGAGCAACTGTTCTCCTAGATTATCCCTGCCGCTAATCATCTCCAACAGGAGTTGGGTGAGGGTGGCAGAGACTATAGCGCGAGGGTTGGAGGAGTAGAGAGAAGAGATGGAAGTGAGGATGGAAGAGATGTTGAGAGGCGAGAGCTTGTTGAGGTGTCCTTGCATTGAGCGGCGGAGACGGGGGTCGATGGGCGGTTCGTTGGTCGCTGATGCTGGGGAGGGGGCGGAGGGAGCGGGAGCGGCTTGACGGAGGTGTGGGGGGATGTAAGCGCCTTTCTTTGGGGCGGGTGCTGGGGCGGCGGGAGCGGTGGTCGAGGTGGAGGGGAGGACCGAGCCGTCCGCGCCAAAAGTCATCGTCATCCCTCCCTCCTCTTCCTCCTCCTCCTCATCGCCCTCGGCACCTCCATATGCCTCCTCAAACTCCCTCATCATCGCTTCCTCATCTTCCTCCTCGTCCAAACCCTCCTCGTTCCCACTCTCCTCCTCCTCATCGCTCCCAAACTCCTCCTCCATCGAGTCGGAAACGTCGGACCCAACCTCCCCCATCTCCCTATGATCATCATCATCCCCCGGATCCCTCAACTCTTCATCCGAGATGCCGTCCTCTCCGAACGCTCCGTCTTCGTCGTCGTCGTCGGAGGCTGAGCCCGAGTCGATGCCGCCGTATTCGAGAGCGTCGAGGCCCGCTTCGAGGTCGTCGTCATCGTCCTCTTCGTCGGAGGAGCCAGAGTAGTCGGAACCTTCTTGCTGTTGACGGAGGAGGCGGGCGTACTCCTGTTTGGATGAGAGGGAGAGCGGAGAGGGAGGTGAGCGAGAGCCGAGAGAGAGAAAGCGAGAGAAGGAAAGAAAGGCAAGAGACGCACCTTGTTGGACGATCCGAAAGCCGCTGCTTCAAGGTCCTCCAATCCACCGAACAAATCTAAGAAGCAGCAAAGCAAGGAGAAAGCAAAAGCGTGTCAGCTCTCGGCGCCGAACGAAGCCTAGCTCTCTTAAAGCGACGCACCATCCAACCCATCCTCCATCATCTCCCCCTTCCAAGCCCCCTTCTCACTCTTCTTGTCATTCGGATCTCCCCCTCTCACACCAAGCTTAGCTTCCAACCAAGCGATCTCCTGATCCTCGGCGAGTTCGGCGCCCGACTTTGCTCGGCCGGTGCTGCTAGAGGCGGCGGGGGCTGCGCGGGCTTGTTGCTTGAGCAGGAGTTTTTCGAGGGGTGTTTGATGCGCTTTGGGCGCGGGAGGTTCGGCGGAGGAAGGGACGGGCGCCGAGTCGACCTTTGAGCGCTTGCTGGGTTGCTGCTGCTGCTGCTGCTCCTGCTGCTCAGCCTTCCTCTTCCCCTTCCCTTTCCCCTTCGCTCCCTGCTCTGCCCCTCCCGCCGCTGTTGCAGCGCCTCCAAAATGACTAGCCCTCCTCTGCTTAGTTTCCTCCCTCGCGGCCTTGCGCTTCTCTTTCCGACCGAGTTTGCCCTTGCCCGGTATAGGGATGTGACCTAGATCTTGTAATTCTTGACGAAGTGCAGCGGGGAGTTCGACCTGTTGTCCCGTTTTGAGCGGAGAGAGCGAAGGTCAGCTGAAAGTGAGGGAGAGAAGGACAAGAGGACGGACGGTACGGCGGAGAGGACCTTTGCCTTTACGCTGCTGTTGCTGTTGCTGTTGCTGCTTTGGTGGCATGCTACGAGGTGAGCTGTAGGACGATAGAAGGAGAGTCGAGAAAGCGGATGCGAGAAGCGAAGGGAAGGAGCGAAAGATGCAAGATGCATTTCTCGACTCTTTGCCTCTTACGTCGTACTTGAACAATGTCGCTCTCATTAGGATTACGAACTTCGTTACGATCCTGCAGCCTTCCCTCTCGCCCTTCTCGCTCGCTACTCACCCGGCGGTGGGCCTCGTCCGCTCCCGCTCCCCCTCCCCCTCCACCTTCTCGCCCTTCCCTTTCCCCTTCCCCTTCAGCTTCGTCGCGTCAATCTCATTACGACCAAGCTCGTCAATCTCACTACAAACAACGCAATCGTTCCCTCCTCCTCTACTCATCAGCCACCATCATCCTCGTCACTACCGCCTCCTACCTAGCCGTACCCTTATACCGCGTCTTCTGCTCAACAACAGGCTACGGCGGAACTCCTCAAACCGACTCGACTCGCTTCTCTTCAGACCGGTTAATCCCCGTATCAGAACAAGAAGCAGGAAGGAGGATCAAAGTCAACTTTAATGCCGATTCTAGCGATTCACTCCCTTGGTCTTTTACCCCTCAACAGAGGGATGTTAAAGTCTTGCCGGGCGAGACGGCTCTCGCTTTCTATACGGCTACCAATAATTCAGAGGAAGACATCATTGGGATCGCCACTTATAACGTAACGCCGAATAACGTGAGTCGGCTTTCTTCTCCTCGGCTCGGCCTTGCCTGCTAACCCTCTCTCACTCCCTGGCGCTCATTCGCTCCCTAGATCGCTCCCTATTTCGCCAAAGTCGAATGTTTCTGCTTCGAAGAGCAAAGAATCCTAGCAGGAGAAGAAGTTGACCTCCCCGTCTTCTTCTTCATTGACCGAGATTTCCTCGACGATCCCCTAATGAGGGATGTTAGGGAAGTTACTCTTTCTTACACCTTCTTGTGAGTCCTTTGAATGGACCTCTCTTTGCGCGCGCTCGCTCGAACCGCTCGCTGACTAGAACCGAATCGCCGAAACCCCCCCTCCCTCCCTCCCTGGCGACGACGATGAAACTCAACAGCCGAGCAAGAAGGGACAATTATGGTAACCTCGTTCCCTCGGAAGGACCCTTGGCGGTGGAAGGTTCAGTGCCGGCTGTATAGATCGTTTGAACCCGAGGGATGAGGTTCGGAGGCGGTTTGGCGGTTGGCGAGGGAGGGCGGAGGATGGGAGGGCGGGGAGAGAAGCATGTAGAGCACTAAGACATGATACACCACTTACTCATCCACTCGCCGTCGGTCGGCGTGCTCAAACGGAGGAGAGCAGGCCAAGGATGAAGGAGTGGGCTTTCGGACACGGAGCGGCGCTGATCTGCTCGGCCGTTGTGGCTGCGAGTGAGGAAGAGGAAGAAGCGGAGTACTCTGAAATTGGACTTTAAGAGAGATAGAGAGAGAAGTTGGGGTTTTTGCGGCGCGAAGCGGGGAAGAAGGAGGACAGGACGCCGAGCTGCCTCTGTTGATTGCTGGGCTAGGGACGAGTTGGGCTCGCGAGACGTCCATTCGAGCTATTCATTGAATCTCCTCCTCGCTCGCTAACCCTTGAGCACGAGCAGGCTCTCTCGAGTCCCTCGCTCGCCCGCTCGCCCGCCTGCGAGACCCACCGCCGAGTCCCCCTTCGCCGAGCTCCCTTCGCTTGCTCTCAAGTGACAGTCTCTCCCTCCAGGTCTTCTGATCGAGTTGGGGGCGTAGGAGTCTTCCGCTCTGTACCTGAGCAGCGAAGGTGCGGATTATTGTCGACGGGCGAGGAGCGAAAACGAGCGAGCTTCGCGAAGGGATCCCCCCTCCGAGTCGAGCTCGCCTCCCAGGCCCTCGGCAAAAAAACATCCAATTCGACATCCTTGCACCTCCCCTCACTTCGCCAGCACTACTTCAGCTACTCAATTCCCTCCTTAATCCCCTCCGCTCCTCAACCGACCCTCGCTCGCTTCCCTCCTCCCTCGGCGGTCAGCGCTGTTCGGCGCACGCAGGGTGGGAGCGTCGCCCGCTGGGGGGAACGGTGGCAGGTGAATTGCCGGATGGGAGGACGAGGATCATCGACTGGGAGGTGGAGTCGGACGAGGCGAGGGAGGAAGGCAGCCGCGAGGCTACCAAGCGGATTGCGTCGAGACACTGGAGCGGAGTCAATATCATACTCTTATACGGCATTCTTATGTCTGAGAAGTATCTCGCAAGCGAGAAGGCTGAGCCAGCGAGCTTAATCTCTCGGCACAACTCGATGTCAGCTCGCTCTCGTTCTCGCTCTCGTTCTCGCTCGCCGCTCTCCTTCGCCTCGCAACAGCTCATTCAGATTTTGTTTGGCACTCTAGCATCAAATCTACTCGGTCTTTCCCTTGACCTTGAACTCGCCAGGGATGCTCCAATCGACCCTCTTGGCTCCGATGATGGCGAGGAAGACGATGAGGAGCACTGAGGCCACGGCGAGGGGTTTTTGGAGGAGATCGCGGAGGGGGGAGAGGGTGTAGGTGATCTGTTGGTGTGTGTCGGGTGGGCGGGAGAAGAGAAGAGGAGAAATGGAGAGGAAGGTCAGCGAGCGCTCGGCGATGGCGAGACTCGAAGTTCGAGAGCGAAAGCGAGGAGAAAAGCAACTCACCACCACCTCAGCACCATGCCTATCACTACAATCCTTCTTCTCCAACACGATGGTTGGTCGGCCGGTCGAATCGAGGTAGGTCTTGGTCAACTCGGCTTCGGTTGAAGGAGCGGGAGAGAGGGAGTCGACGGGGAAGGGGGTGTGGACGCGGATGTTGCTGTTGGGTGAGGGAGAGAAGGAGGAGGACGAGGAGGGATGGACGACCGAGCGGGGGCGAGGGTGAGCAGCGGGAAGGGAGGGGGAGGAGCGGCGCGACGACGAGGAGGATCAGCTACAGCTCGCTCGAAGCGATCGAAAGCAACACCACTCACCTCGCGCCCTCAGGCAACCGAATCTCAACCCTGACCTCCTCGATCGCGACATCCTTAACCGGGGTCAAGAATGGCACCTTAAGACTATACTCTCCCCCTTTCTTTTGCCTCAAATAATCCCCCAGGGGGGCATCATACCCAATAGTAAAAGTGTAGTTCCACCCACCCATGAGAGGATACCTAGGGATCAACTCGAGGAGGGAGTAGCCGGCTCCCTTGCGCTGAGAGGGGAGCTTGCCCGCGGTGACGGCGGGAGTGGAGGGACGGAAACGAGAGGTCGAGACGTTACCGACGATGTCGTAGTAGTAGGGTGAGTGAATGTTGGGTGGGAGAGCGAGAGAGAGGGAGGTGATGGAGAGGGCGGTGATGCGACGTTGCATCGAGGCGCGTTGGTGGTGGAGACGGGAGAAGTGGCCTTGGAGGCTGTTAATGTGGAGGGAGGAGGAGCAGGGTCAGCGATCGTTGTTCCGAAGCGGAGTTGGGCGCTCCTCCCTTCGTCGCCGAGAACGATCCACCGCCGAAATTTCACGAGAGCGAGAGCACGAAGAGCGAGCGAACACAGAGAGAGAGAAGCGAAAGACCTACGTAGGACCTCCATTGTACAAATCGACATTGTCCTGCACAGCAAGGTTGTTGCCCCAGTGGCTAACCTCGACAAGACGGTCGAGCGAGCGGATCGTGGTGATCGGCTCGGGATGAGCGTAGTGGAGCGAGGCGAGCTGGTGGCGGTGATTCGAAGGATGAGGAGGAGAGAGTGCGAGGGAAGGAGATGAATAGGACGAGACGAAGGGGGGCGAAAGTGATGGGGACGTGAGGAGAGGCGAGGGAAAGTGAAAGCGAGAAGGAAAGGTCAGCTCGTCGTTCGCTCATCTTCACCCATCACCAAGTCAAGATCTTAACCCACCTGCTCTCCCTCACCCAACTCACTAACCCCACCCTTCGTCACAAAAGTCGCCGTCGCCCCTCCTTTCGCATACTGCAACTCCCACCCCTCAGGGGCCTTGATCTCCCCAATCCTAGGGCTCGGAGCCTTAACCTTGACCTTAACCTCCTCTACGCCGCTCTTCTGCTCAGCTGTAAGCCCGAGTTCGGAGGCGGAGAGAAGATCGGCCGACCAGAGGAGGAGGACGGCTTCGGCTGTTTGGGGAAGAGTTGCGGGCTTGGGTACGGTGGCGTGCGAGTTGATCGTTAGGAGGGTGAGGATTGTCGGGGAAGTGGTGGGCGTGGGAAGGGTGAGGTGGTAGAGGGTTTGGGAGCTGTCGAGAGGGAGGAAGGGAGGTTAGCGGGCGTTCGAAGAGGAAACGGACAAGGTGAAATGTTCATCAGTATGCCCCTAAAGACCTGAACGGCCGGACCTATGGCAAGCGACACTCGGCGGCACCGTCGCCAAGCTTCACTGCCAAACCGAGGTCGTCTGAGCCTCTCAAGCCCACCGCGCGGCAGCTCGATCCACCTCACACCGGCGACAGACTGTTGCTTGCCGCTTGCTAAGGGTTCTCGGTCGGAAGGACCCCACATCAACAGCGCAGCGGCCGAAGAGAGCTGCCTCTCCGAGCTCCTGCGCGAGCGAGAAGGAGCTTCGCTTCTCGAGCCAGCCTAGCCATTGCAACTCGTCTCCCGGTGGTCGAGTGCAACGTTGCTGCCTTCCGCTTCGACCCTCATCCCGGCTGTTCAGTCGACCTCAGGTCGATCGGATCAGACGAGGTGGAGGAGCGAAAGGCCTGCAGCAAGTTCACTGGCACGTCGGTGTGCTACATCCTATTTCTTCCTACAATAACGCGATACAGCAGGATCGGGAGTGACGGCGAACATGGAGCACCTCGCCCCGATAGCTTGCTCAGCTTTCAGACCATCAGCGCGGCGCAGCATCGAGCGAGTCCCACTTCCTGACGATCTGCACGACTGTACGACTGCACCACACGCTCGTACGCATTGCCAGCGTTCTCTCCCCACTGCCTAACACCCCGGCTCGACCGACCTCAGTCGTTCACGTTTGACGAGTAGAGGATGGGAGATGGCTCGCTCGCTTTCGCTCGAGCGTTGAGTATGAGGAGAACAGGGGCACCTCCTCCGCACACTGATGCTCGGCGTTCGAGAGAGAAGAAACCCTGAATCTGACTCCTTAACACCTCGCCCCGAAAGCCGTCTCGGCTTTCAAAGCCGAAGTGAAGCGCAGAGAACGGCGAGTCCTGCCTTGTTCTCCACCCGAGAGGTAGTGAGCACCAGCTCCGGAGAGCTGTAAGATTGTTCCCTCCTTCGAAGCGCGCCAGCTCGATCGACCGAGTCGAAAAAGCCAAACATGCGAAGGAAAGCCCACCGCTCGCCGCCCGCCGCCTCGCCGCCTCGCCGTCTCGCCCTTGCCCACAAGCAGAGCTGCCCTCTGCTCTACTCTACACAGCACCTCTTGATCTGTCGTCGTCATTTCACGCCCTCCTCAGCACTCACCCCGAGCAAGCCACTCGACCTGCTCAAAGTCGGCGCAGAGGCGAGGCGAAAAGGAACGAGGCCGAGGTTCGCTCAGCGATAGAGGGCTGAAACAGCGAGCTCAGCTTGGAAGGCTCAAAAGACGCTCTTCATCAATGGAGCGCGCAGACTCGGCCGACTCCAGTCGACCAAGCCTCACGCGCGCGCAAGGAGAGCTGCCCGCCGTCTCGTCCTTTGCCTTGCTCCCTCGCAGAAGGAAGCAAGAAAGGGGACAAATGAGCAAGCTCATTCTGTCTGAACCGAGTAGCTCCATCCCAAGTCAGCACCGCGCCCCAGAGGCCCTCCCGGCCCTCCAAGGCTCGGCGCAAAGCGCGTCGACGTCGGTGTTGAGTGCTCGACTGAGACTGAGACTAGGACTAAAAGCGAGTGCGAAGGCACACGAAGATACAGAGGAGCTCCAACCTCTAAGCGCGCGGGCTCGATCGACCCGAGCCTACCGAGCACGACGAGCGAAAGGGAAGCTCTGCCGCTGCTTCCGAGGTTTTCGGCGCTCCTTGACTCTTGGTCGAAGGCAGCGGCAGGCGAGGGAGGGAGGGTTCAGCCACTCACACAAGCATCTTGGTTCAACTCGTCATGCATCGCGTCGTTAGCACCTTGCCCCCGAAGAACTCGGTTCTCAGAAGCTCGGCGCAGTGCTCGGAGGGGGTCGACGAGCTCAGCTGTAGCTGAGTAGGAGGCATCGACGAATGACACAAAGCCGTAGCCTGCTCAACCTCACCACCAATGCGCAAGCGGAACGGCCCCGAGAACACCGTCCTCGAACCCGTTGCGCTGGCGAGGAGCGAGGAGCGAGGAGCACCGACCGACCGAGTGAGAGTGGGCTTTGTAGCACATCTACATCTCCCCGCAAGCCTCATATTCTGAACAAGACCTCTGTCGCCGAGCTCGCCGTTCCCAGAGCGCTTCACGCTCCGAGCACTGACGGACGAGCGAGCGAGAGAAAGGCCGCCTCGAGGAGGAGGAGCAGTGGTAGCTCCTTCCCACCAACCGGCTTCAGCAGCTCGAAAGGCTCCTGCTCCCAAGCACCGACACGAGCAGCTCGACCCGCCCAAGAGTCTACGTGCTCTCGAGCTCGTCGCGCAGGCGGTGGGCGTTGGAAGGGGCAGTAGATGTAGGTCGGTAGGGAGCTCGTGAGACAGCCGACCTCCATCAAGAAGCGTCCGCCGCTGTTCCCTCTGCAGAGAAAGTAGCGAAAGCGACGCAGCCTGATGAGGGCGCCGAGCTGTTCTGTACCGCTACAAGAGCCGGGCGAAGCGAGCGTGAAGCTGGAGGGCGATGTTACAGCTAGCGCGCAACCAGCGAGCTGTAGCTCACCAGCTCAGCCCAGCGCCCTCCCAGCTCGAGCTCCACGCACGCGCAGTCGACCTCCCTCCCATCCCATCTGTAGTACACCAGCCCAGCCCAGCAGTAGTACCGAGCGCTTCAACTCACCTGCTGATCTCCTCGCTAATTTCGACCAATTTCCTACTTCCACTCTTTCCGACATGAGCTTCCAAGAAACCGGGCTTGTCGTTGGTGTTGAAAGTGAGGGTAAACTCTTTATGACTTGATCCAGAGTGTTGTAAGGTGTAAATTGTTGTTGAACGAGTGAGAGCGCCGCCTAGTTCGACTGTGCGGAGGATGTGAGAGGGAGAGAAGGAGGCGAGAGCTGAGAGGGGGGCGAGGGTGAGCAGGAGGAGGGAGAGCTTCATGCTGACGGGCTGAGCGGGCTGAGCGGGAGCTGTAGGTCGATAGATCGCCGAGAGCCGAGCTGAGACGAGAGACGAGCCGAGGTGACGAGGTGAGGGGCAGAAGGAAGAGAGCCGTCTCGCGTCTCGAGCTTCGAGCGAATCGCTGCTTGCCCTCCGCCCCCTCACTCGTCCAACTACCGCCCTACAGACGATGCCTTCAACTCCTCGTGACAGAGGTTCAGAAGAACCTACAGAACGTAAACCTAAAAAGTGTGTCTACTCTCCTCTCTCTGTAGCCTTGTAGCCAGCAGAACAGCACACGGAACCCCACAAGCCGCTCGCTCGCTGACTCTCTGCTCTGTCTTCCTCGCTCACTCTACGGCTATACTGTGCTACAGGCCAAGGGTCACCGTAGCATGCAACATCTGTCGCAAAAAACGAGGACGATGCGATGGTACGTTTCTCGCTCTCTCTCTTTCGCCCGTTCAACCCCGGCTGACTCTTCCCTCCCCTCCGCTGAACAGGACTTAAGCCTACATGCTCGACTTGCGCTGCTGCTGGAGTAGCTTGCGAGGTGAGTTGTGCTTCCTTGCTCGCTACTGTTGCGCTGGGCAGAGAGGGCGCAGAGGGGAGCGAGGAAGGGCGAACCGCGCGGGGGAACGGCGGCATGGGGAACTTGAAGTGGAGCTGAGGAAATGGGAGCGGGAGGGGCCGGATGGAGGGAAGGAGATTAGGAGGGTACAGATACTGCTGTACGGCGTGGAGTGGGAGGGATGGAGCAGCAAAGAAGCAGTAGGGCATGCCCGAACGGTCGCTGATTCCTTGCCTCTCTCTTCTGCGACGATGGATAATAGTATGATATGGCTGGGGATAAACGCAAGTGAGTTATCTACCCCTCTCTGCTTCTTCGCTCAATCAAGAAGCGAGGAGATGGAGCCAGCTCGGCGGGGGGCTTGAGTTCCTCGCCGAGCGGTTCTCTCCCCTTTCTGCTCGCTAACCTCCTTCTTCTCCCTCCCTCTCCCTCTCCCTCTCCCGCTCACCAAACCCTCTCCCCCCTCTAAGACCCTACACCAAATCCGTCGTCCAAGCCCTCCAACTGCGTATCGACACCCTCGAATCCCAACTCGCGGCCGCTCTCGCCTCCAACACCTCCGCCGCCGGCCCCTCGGGCACCGTCACTCCCTCGGGTACCCATCAACTCCCCAACGGCGCGACACTAATGGCCTCTGGAGCACTCTCCTTCCCCCCGGGGACTTTCAATGGACCTCAGCTCGCGCCGAGGCCGGTTCAGTTGGATGCGTTTCAGGGAGGACTCGCGTTGAATGCGCATGGCGAGTTGAGGTTTTACGTAGGTTTGTTTCTGTTTTTCACCTCCTTCGCTGCTGCCTTCTGCCTCTCTGCCTCCTCGGCGCTCCCTCCCCTTAGCGCCTTCACCCTGGCTAACTCGCTCCCCTCCTCCCTCCCCTCCCAAAACAGGGTCCAACATCCTCCTACCGCGCCGTCCTCTCTTCCACCTCCTCCGCCACTCCCACCTCACCTCCCCCCGTGCCACTACAAGCAATCCGAGCCTTCTCCCTCACTCGCGCTCCAATCCCCACCGCAGCACCCGCCGAACCAGCCTTACCACGTAGACCGCCACAGTTGACGAAAGAGATGGAGGCGAGATTGTTGAGGATGGCGTTTGAGAATTGTTTTGCTCATTGTGAGTTGGTGAGACGGAGGGAGGGAGGGAGAAGGAGCGCTGGGATAGGGAGGAGGGGGAAGGAATAAAGGAGGAAGGAGGAGGAGAAGGAGGGAGAAGAGTCCTTCTCTAAGGAATGGATCTCAGAGCGAGGATGAAGCCGATGCTGACGACTCCAACCCCGAGACCTACATCGCCGAAGAACGTCGACGCTGATCCTTTGCCTTCTTTCCGCCCCCTCACTCGCTTCCAAACAGACAATATCGTCCCCGAAAGAGCCTTCTACAGGGATATGCAAATGTTCCCGTTGGTTTCTTGCTTGGCTTTCCTGCCTTCTTTCTCCCCTCGCTTTGCGCTGACACTTCTCCTTTCGTTCTCCTTCTCACCCTCTCGTCCGCCTCGGTCGCCCTCATCTACTCGGTCGCCTCCCTCCCTCCCTCCCTCCTCCCTCCCATGCTCGCCTCCATCTCACAGATTCGAACGCACCCAAAATTACTCACCCTTCCTCTACAACGTGACCCTCGCAGTCGGCGCACGCTACCTCGACGCTCGGCCGGTGGAGGAAGGAGGGGACGAGTTCCCGGCCGAGATTTGTGGGCTGTTGGGGGATGTGGAGACGAGGTGGGTCCTTTTTTTTTTGCTCTTTCTGTCTTTTGGAAGGGGCGAGGAAGAGGGAAGGGCAGGGGAAAAGGAGCAAGGAAGCTGACGGGTTGCATTGGGCTTGCAGGGGAGACGTCTTTGTTACCTGGGCTAGGTATTTGTTGGATCAGGAGTGGTATAACCCTACGCTTTCGACTATTCGCGGCTTGGTGAGTTGGTTCTTGACACTCTTTCTCGGCGCTCGGCGGGGGGCGCGTGAGGCGAAGGATGAGGAGCGGGTGCTGACCTTTCCTTCCTTCCTCCCTCCCTCCTTCGATGATGAATTCTACAGCTCGTCCTAGCCCTCTACCTCGCCGGCCGAGGATTCGAGTACGCCCGCCCGCCTTCCTCTTCCCTCCTCCTCCTCAGCCGCTAACCCTCCCCCTCCTCGCGCACAGCGGCCCCTGTTTCATGTTCCTCGGCCTCGCCCTCCGTCTCGTCGAGGACTTTGGCTGCTTCCTCGATGTTCATCGACTCAGCGTTGGAGCGCCGCCGGGGGGTGTGTCGGAGGAAGTGGCAAAGGCGAGGAGAGATACATTTTTTAGTGCTTTTTGTTCGGATGTGTGAGTTTTGTTACTCTCTACGAATGAATGAGGCGAGGGTGGAAAGCTGACAGGTTCTTGTGACGGTGGCAGGATCGCTTCCATGTGTTCGTCCTGCGTCCCCTTCCTCCCTTCTCTCTCCTCGCTCACCCTTTCCTCCCTCCCTCCAAACAGACATCGGCCGTTCCATCACCTTCCTCCCCGACGTTATCGACCAACAACCCCCACCCATCGTCGCCGAACTCGACTTTGACGAACCAATGTACCGCTCCTCGGCTTTCCACTGGTCCGCTAAACTCATCTTCATTGGCGCAAAGATTATGTGCTCGGTTTATTCCCTTAAACCCGGAGTTAGTTTGGGAATTAGGCAGGCCCCCGTGCCGGATTTGCATTTGCAGTTGGAGAAGTGGTGAGTTGAGTTGCGCCGAGGAGGGGCGGAGGAGGACGAGAGCTGATGAGCCGTGTTGGTGTTGAGCAGGTACCATGAACTTCCTTCGCATTTGAGGGCGTCGACGTCGGACCCTAACAAGGCTCCTCATCCTCACATCATCGGTACGTCTCATCTCGCTTGCCTCTCGCCTCTCTCCCCTGTTCCTTCCCTCCCCCTTCTCCCCCTCCCTCACCGTCTCCTCGCTAACCCCCTCCCTCCCTCCCTCCCCCAGTCCTCAACCTAACCTACAACATGATGCACATCCAACTCCACCGACCTTTCTTCCGCCGCCATTCAAAGGACGCCACTACCAACGTCTCGACCGAGAAATGTCTCGCCGCCGCTGCCAACATCGTTAGGCTGATCAAATTGCATAAGAATTCGAAGGGGTTGACTACTTGTGCTGCTCCGGGGGTACAGCAGTGAGTTCCGAGCCTCTTCCTCTCATCTCGGCGCTCGAGCCGCGCTGACCGGGGGGGGGGGGGGGGGGGGGGGGGGGGNNCCCCCCCCCCCCCCCCCCCCCCCTCCCCCCCCTCCCTCGAATCGAAACAGCGCCGCCTTCTGCTGTGGCACCGTTCTCGCCATCTCCGCCGTCGAGGACGGCATCTCCGACAACCCAAAGCAAGATGGTGAGAGACGATCGCAGGCAAAGAAGGATTTGAGGACTATTGTCGGGGCACTGAAGGAGATTGGAAGCACTTGGACTACCGCGCATACTAGTGCGGCCGTTTTGGAGGGTGAGTTGTTGAGTTTTGCTTGATCTGCTTTTGTGGCGAGGAAAGAGTGGGAGCTGATTGATTTTGCACGACGCCGAACAGCCCTCATGTCCCAATGGGAGACGGAAGCCGTTCACTCGAATTCACATCCCACCCCCTCTACTTCTAACTCCACCACCAGCAACCCAGCAACCCAACCTCAACCCTCCTTCTCCATGTCCACCTCCTCCAACGGCGGCGGCGAGAACAACCACCACTCGCCCGATTCCCTCGCTGGAGCAGTAGGCGACCTCGATTTCGCGGCTGCTTATGGGGGACATACGTTGGGTGGTGCTGAAGGGTTTCATGGAAGTTCTAGTGGAGTGCCGTTCTTGTTTCCTAGTTGGTGAGCCGCTCTCTCCCCGCCGAGCTGACGAGCGAGCGCTGACCTCGGCGCTGCAGGGATCTCGACCCCGCGGAAGGAGGGTTCGATTACTCGAGTCTGTTGAACCCCCTGCCGGATTGTGAGCTCTTCTCCCCCGCCTGGTTTCTCTCGAGCGAGCTAAGCGATGGTGAGCTGACCCCCGCCCCCTTGCCTCGCCTTCAACAGCCGTCGTCAACTCGCCCGAGGCGCTCAATTCACTCGGATGAAGACCAAGGGATGGTGAAAAAGGTGTATTACAGCGTATCGTTATCGGGCTTGTAAGGCAGTGCGTTTTCTTGATTCTCGGCGCTCGGCGGGAGGGGGGGAAGGGAGGTGCTCGACGGCGCCGGAAGGCGAAGGCGCCGCGCGCGCGTCTCGAGACCCAGCTCGTCGCGAGGTACTAGCTCTACTCGTCGGCATGTGATCAGGTCAGGAAAATGTTGGACGAAGGCTCCTTGAGCCTCTCTTCGAATCGCGCCGCGTTCGTTCGCATCTCCCTCTGTCTCCTAGTACTACTCCTCGCTTCGAGCACCATGTCAGACCAAGCTTCACATCCTCCTTCCCCCACACCCCCTCTCATCCCCATCACCGTCAACAAGACGATTTCTCTCCCTCCCCTCCCCAACCTCGGCGATGGCGAAGCGTTAGAAGACTTCATGCAATCGCTCCTCCGCGACCCATCTAACGACAGCAAGGTCTTCCGACTCGTATCGGATGAGAACCTGGATATGTGGAAGCTATTCGACCTTACTGAATGGGTGACGGGCACGAGGCTTTCCTACTTGAGAGTGGAGAAGGGAGTCCTGACGGATTGGGTGGTCAGGATGGGATGGAACCCGCTTACTGTAGGCGCAATTAACTTGGATATCGCTTTATGTAACGCGTTGGACAAAGCGGGGTTCAGGTGGATGTACGCGGAGGCGAGATCGACGACTAAATCGCTGCTCGGCGTTCGTTCAGTTTAAGCCTTACTGACCATTCTCTGCCCTCCTGCCCTCCTCCTCCCCTCCTCCCTCCTCGAATGGATCATCATCGTCTTCGTTTCGCTACTGTAGGCATCTTTATTGACGATAACACTCTCATCACCCCCGACTGGAGCATGAGGCCCGAACAGAAGAGGGAGAATTTCAACGCTGAGGATCACGTAGCCTCGGTTGTGGGTGAAGGGGTCTGCTCTGACGACCCCGAAGAGCTGGAGGAGAAAGTGACGCTGTACTTCAGCAAGCCGCAGGTGACTCGGCTCGCTGAGAAGCTGGAACGCTGAGACGCGCCGTTCGCTGACCTCCCCCGAAACAGGTCAAACTGGTCATCATGCTTGTGCTCAAATTGTTACCAAACGAGGGCTTCATCGCCGTGATCCACGCCTATCAACGAAGAGCGGACGGCAGCCTCGAAGAACTCGATCTCGGCGCTGGCGCCCGCTGGGACACTCGCCTCCTCCCCCTTTCCGACCCTCCTCCCTCCGTCTTCTTCCCTCGCCAAGCTTTCGTTCCAGACAAGACTATCAAGGAGCAGGTTACGGATCCCCAACGTCAAGCTCGGCTCCTACAGATCAAGGAGATTGAACTCGCCGTCGACGAGCTTGCCCGGGTTTGGGAACGCGTAAATAATGAGATCGTCGTCTGGTTCCTGTGGAAGCAAGAAAAGGAGGAATTTACGTCGAGGGACTTGTAATTCGGTGGTAACTCGGCCGGTAGGAGTGGTAGGCAGCCATGGAAAGGGGAGGAGTTCGGCTCGGCGGAGCTTGCGGTGGAGGAGGAATCGAAGGGACAAGGCCAAGGAGCTTTGATACACTTTATCCCATCTCTACCTCTCTTCCTGCATCTCCAAAGTTGTGGCTGAGTAGTGAACAACTTCGGTCTCGCTTCCGAGGCGGGTCAGGCCAAGTGCGAAGCTCAGCTCGCTCCTTGCTCCTCAACGTCTTCCCTCGTCTCGCCTCAATCGCCTCGTTACATCGGACAAGGAGGAGCTCACATCGCTCAGCAACCCTCTCTGCTCTCTGCTCTCACACACCTTCCTTTCACCCGATTCACCTTCCACCACCTCTCGTCATCCTCCTTCCTCCCGCGTCTGCCATCTCGAACCGCTCTCAAGTCGACCGAGCACTAGCTACAGCGCTACAGGATGGCAGAGAAGACGCTAGCATCCCTTAAGACGAATGCAGCGAGGTTGGGAGCTAGGTTGGGAGAGAACCTCGCTGGTGAGTTGGCGTGTTGGTGCTCGCTGTAGGCTGAGAGGAAGCTTGGAGATGGCGTTGGGCTGTAAGGGAACGCTGAGGGATGTAGTATCAGGCGTCAGGAGCTGCTGTACCCTTCAGAAGCTGGCGAGAGCGGGGGCCAGCTCGATGGCACGCCGTGCAGGAGGGGAAGCTGAGGGCGAGGAGCTCTGCTGGCTTGCTGGTCGCTAGCACAGCGGCTGACAGGCAGCAGTGGATCCTCCTCGCGAAGCCCTACCCTGCTGGCGGCCAATCTGCACCTCGAGGAGGCGCGGAAGCTCGAGCGCACGCACTCCTACTCTTCCCAAGAGCAGCGCTGATCCTCTTGCAATTCGCTACAGAGCACTCTCGTGACCTTGGACTTATCGTAAGGTCTCTCTCAGCTTGTTCAGCTTGCTCGCGCTGACCCTTCCTTCATCGCAGGACTCATTCGCAAGCGGCACCGGCGGAGGCTCGGGCAAGTACCTCGAGAGCGGCGCCGTAGTGACCACGGCAGGAATCGACGAGACGAAGAAGCTGTTAGCATCTAGGAGAGAGAGCGATCGGATGGATGGTCTGAAGCGTGTCGTCGCCGTGAGCCCTCCCTTCTCCCTCTCGCGGCGCGAAAGGCCAAGCTGACCTCCCTTCACCACAGATGATGACCAAGAACCTACCAGTAACGGCCTTCTTCCCCCTCGTCACCTCCCTCCTCGCCCCTACGACTCCACTGCAAGCTCGCACCCTCATCTCGCTCTACATCGTCCACTGCGCCGCGACGGCCCCCGAGCTCGCGCTCCTCTCCATCAACGCCTACCAAAAGGACCTTTCCGACCCCAACCCCATCGTCCGAGCTGGAGCGATCAAAACCCTCTCCGCCATGGGACTGGACGACATTCGCTCGCTCGTAGGCATGGCCGTCGCCAAGGGAGCTCGCGATGGAGCTTGGTACGTCCGTCGGGCCTCGGCAGATGCAGTCACCTCCCTCTGGCGTGCGGACCCTACTTCCGACAACCGCAACTCCTTACTCCCGACCCTCATCGTCCTCCTCAACACGGCGAGCCCTCTGACGATCGGCTCGGCGCTCTCGGCCTGGGAGGAAATGTGCCCGACGCGCTGGGATCTGCTGCACCAGGGATATAGGAAGTGGTGCAAGATGTTGATGGATGTCGAAGAGTGGGGTCAGTGCGTGGTGTTGAGGGTGCTCGTGAGGTATGGGAGGACCTTCTTCCTCGACCCAGCGACGACGGGCGTCGTGGATCCCGACGCGGAGCTGCTGTTGAAGGCTTCCGAGGCGTTGCTACAGCATATGAACTCGGCGGTGAGCTGCGTACTTCGAAAACTCACAAGAGCCTTGAGCTGACCTCCCTGCAACCGCTCTTCGCAGGTGGTCTCCGCCGTCATCAAGGTCTACTACTACCTCGCGCCCGCCGACCGTCTGCACAAGATTGTTCGACCGCTTCTTCGTCTGCTCCGGAGCTCACCCGAAGTCGCTGGAGTTGTGCTGGAGGATTGCAGTCTCGTCGCCGAGCAACGACCGGTCAGTGGAGGGTTCGTTGACTTCCCGCTCGCATCGCTGACCCTTCCTCATTACAGGATCTTCTCGCCGATCACATCTCCGAGTTCTTCGTCCGTTTTTCCGACCCACTGCCTACCAAACGGGCTCGCTTGCGCATCCTCGTCGCTCTCGCCAACCCGTCCAACATCCAGGTTTTGCTCAAGGAGCTGCTGGTAGGTCAAATCTGTCTTCCATGCGTTACCTGTCGCTGACTTCTCTGCCGAACAGATGTACGTGAAGGATGTCGAAGACGACTTCTCCTCGGCCGCTATCGCCGCCATCGGCACCTGCGCTCAGCGAGTCCCGTCCGTCACCGAGGACTGCCTCAAGACGCTCATCAAGCTCACGCAGAGCAAGAGTGGTGTTTTGCCTCTTCACTCGCACCTCGAGCTTCTACTTACCCTTCCGCCTCGCCAGACGCCATCATCGCTCAATCCGTCCTCGTCCTTCGCTCCCTCCTCCGCTCGTCCAACTTCCCCAAGGCGACCTCGCGTGCTTCCATCATCAGCAAGCTCGTCGGTCTCATGGATGCCGGCAAAATCAAGGCTCCGACGGCGCGAGCTACCGTCTACTGGCTCGTCGGGCAGTTCGCGAACGAAGGGCTGGTCGAATCGGTCGGGCCCGACCTCGTTAGAACGAGTGCCAAGGGCTTCGCCGAGGAGGTGAGCAGTCTGTCACCCGTTTTGCGACTCGACTCGACCACTGACGCGCCTTCACTTAACAGTCCGATGCCAGCAAGCTCCAACTTCTCACCCTCTCGGCCAAGCTACTCGTCCTCTCCCATCTCTCCCCTCTCACACCGCACCTTCGAACCCTCTCCCTCCTCTTCACCTACCTCACCACTCTCGCCCGCTACGACCTCATCTACGAAGTGCGCGACCGAGCTCGATTCCTCAAAGGTCTCGTCGCCGCTGCCGGAATCGGACAGGGTCAGGCGACGGCCAAGATGGGCTTGGGCGAGGAGGAGTTCAGGAGAGGTGTGCAGGTGGAGGAGTATGATGGTGGAGCTGGAGCGAGTGAGAAGGCCGAGGAGGAGGAGAGGACTTTGACGGGCGAGCAGGTCAGGAAAGTGCTCTTCGAGGGCAAGCTCATGGAAGGTGGCTCGGGTGAGCTTTCTCAATTGCTTTTCACTCTCTTCTCGATGAATCTGACGCGTTTGCGCCCTCGCAGACCGCTCTACCACCGCTGGCGAGCTCGGCACCTTCTCCCTTTCCCTCCCCACCAAGCGTCTCCTCTTCGCCTCTTCCTCCAACTCTCCAGCACCCACCTCACTTCCACCGTACCCTACCACAGTCCCACCCTCCTCCATCCGCGACGTGTCCGCCTCCTCTTCCTCAGCCCCGATCTCCCGCTCGCCAACTCCACTCCGAGGCTTCGGCTCCGACTCGCTTCGTGCAGGCGGCGTCGGCATGGGTTCGGGACGAGCCAGTCCCGTCGTTCTCGTACCGACAAACTTTGCCGGCGGAGAAGGAGCAAACGGGTCGAGGAGCGCTAGTCCCGCCAGCTTCGGCGCTGCGACGGGCAGGAAATCGGGCTTTGTCGACTTGGAGGACTTTTATGCTGAAGAAGAGAGCAGCGAGGAGGAGGAAGATGACGAGGAAGATGGGGAGGATGGGGAGGATGGGGAGAGCGGTAGCGAGGAGGAAGAGAGCGGAAGTGAGGAGGAGAGCGAGGAGGAGAGCAGCGAGGAAGATGAGCGGGAAACTTTGGCGGGGAGGTAGTTGAAGGTCGACAGAAAAGGCTCTCTATTACCTGATTGCCCTGTCTAGCGAGCTACTGAAGCTGCGAAAACAGCGAACGAGTCGTTCGGCGCGGGGCTGCTTCGCCGAAGCTGTTTCGCCGAGCTTCGCAGGAAAGCATATGAGGTCCTCTCCGCCGCTCGCTGGTCGTCGGGAAGTAAAGCACAGCAAGCGTTTCATTGTCTTCGTCAAGCCCTCGACAGTCCAAAAGCAAAGCGACGCCAGCGATCCTCGACGCCTTCGTCAAGCCTTTCTCCGCTCGAACAGCAAGCTACTCCTCATCGCCATCGGAGTCGTCTTCGTCGCTGTACTTCTCGTCGTCGGCCATGTCCTCGAGCACGATGGTAGGAGCGAGGTACGGCTTCTGCCTCTTGGGCATACGGCGAACGATGTCGAGGACCTGTGTAAAAGGGAGCGCGCTCTTCATCAGCGCTTGCGGACAAGGGAAGAAGTAAATGGGATGACTCACCAGCTCTTATCATTCCCACAGTCTCTTCGACTTGCGCTTCCCGGGGTACTCGAGCCAGCGGAAGCGAACGCCGAGGTCGTCGAGATCCTGCGCGTCGCCGTCTCCTCGCCCATACCAGCCGCCCCGAGCATCGTGCGAAGAACAAAGCATTGTTGGCAACTAATGTCCCATTCGAGAGAAAGAGAGTACGTGTGTAGAGCGAGGGCCTGAGGGAATAGCTCGGCGCGGCAGACGATCGGAGCGTCGCCAGGCTGGTAGTCGGGCATGTAGTGAGTGTACCTCTTCTGAATGAAGAGAGACGTGACTCGGGAAAAGAACGCGTCGTCGTAGGAGTGAGAGGGATAGTCGACGGGGCGCTTGGAGAGGGTGGAAAGGGGAACGTCGAGTGTGGCCGAGAGGATGAGGCGGATGGCGTGCACGCGAGTCGCGACGCGATACTCCTCGACGTCCTCCTTGATGGCATCGAGTGCCTTCTCCCAATCGACCCTGCTCACCAACTTTCCGCCGTCCCAGAGACCTTGGTAGCTAGGAGTAGTAGACTTGCTCTTGCTACGAGAGCCTGCCATCCTGCACGACGAGTCGAAGTGAGAAAGCGAGGTGAGCGAGGAGGGAGAGAGCGAACGGCGGGCGCGAAGGCAGTCGAGGTCAGGCAGAGGGAACGTAAGGACGGCTGAGGAGCGCTGAGCGAGTGAATAGTGGCTCAATTTCCCTGTACCAGACTCCTGTAGCGCCCTCGGCTGCTCGGAAATCTCTCAACAGCCAGTCGTTGCGCCTTCGCCGAAGGACGGCTTCCCTGTTCGTCTCGTCACCTCGTCCATCTTGAACAGCAGGGAGAGCCTTCCCTCCTCAACGAGTAGCGCAATCATTCTCGAAGGCTCGACTAGAAGCAGGCGTCTTGCAACTCGCTCGTTCTCTCAAGTTCGCTCATCTCGGCGCTCGCTCAAAGCACGTCGATTTGAAACCTCTAAGATTCAGATTGCCCACTTCTATCCCAAGGCTAAGCAAGGAGAAAAAGGAATGCGCAACCACTAGCTGAACTGAAAGCATTGTAACATGGGAAGAGTGGATTCGTGTTGGTCGAGAGAGAAAGAAGTCGAGTGGGGGGAGAAGTCAAAAGGAAGGGAGAAAGGCGGGAGAGAGCCGTCACCAGACGAGCTCCGTCTAAAGAGAGAGAGAGAAGAGAGAGGGGGTACTGCTATAGGGGATCCGGGGTGAAAAACGAGAAAACGAGGAAGAGCGCCGACGAGCGAGCTCTTTACTGAAGGCCGCCGAAGACGTCGACGCGGAGCTGTGGGAGAGCAGAGGGAGGGTCAGCTACGGCTCAAGAGGTCGAGAGAGGCTTCAGAAACTCACAGGCTGTCCAGCCTTGTTGATGCTGAGCTCGACGCGCTGACCATGCCTAGGCGCAAGCACCCTCTTGACGGGGTTGGGGAGGGTCTGCTGGCCATGGGTGATGCTAACGTTGGAGAGGAAAGCCTGGAGCCATCCGAGCTTGGGTCCAGCGAGAGCGTCGAGCCACTCGCCCGTAGGAGGAAGAACGCCGTTGATGGTGTAGACGTGCTTCTCTCCACCCTCGGCCAAAGGCTCGACAGCGTGGGCGATGTGGTGCTCGGCGAGGAAGGCGGGGGTGTCGATCACCTTGGGGGCGGGAGCGAGGTAGTCGATGGTAGGGATGGTCGAGGCGTCGTTGTTGTAGAACTCCTTGAGGAGCTTGTCGGCGAGCGAAGACTCGATGCCGCCGAGCATGGAAGCGATGGGCTCTTGAGTCGACTTGCAGTACTTGACGGCGACGGGTCCTTGGAGGATGCAGACGCGCTGAGCGTCCTGGTCGAAGACGGCCTCGATGTCCTCAGCCTGCCAGAGCGAGTCCTGTGGGGAGGGAGAGAAGCGCGAGTCAGCGAAAGAGCTCGAATCGGGAGGGAGAGGTCGCGACGAACCTTCTTGAACCAGATGCTGAACGAAGCGTCGAGAACGGGGATGAAAGGAACGGGCTGAGAAGGGAGAGTAGAGTCAGCTCGTCGCTCTCGTGTTCGAAAGGGCTCGGCGCCGAAGACTCACCTTCTGTCCAGGGCGCTGAGTGATAGCGAGGAAGTAGGCGACATCGGCGGAAGCGAGGATAGTATCCTCAGCCGCGGGGTACTGCTGCTTGAATTTCTCAAGGAACTTGGCGGGCTCGTTAAGTTCCGAGTAGCTCTGGAGGGCTGAAACCTTGAGGGATCCCGAGTTGACGTTGGAGAGACGCTCCTCGACACGACGAATCCAGTCGCCGACGAGGTTGCGGAGGGAGGGGTCGATCCAGCGCTGCTCGTGAGCGACGTACATGAGACGAACCATGCGAGCGTTGACCTCGCCGTAGGTCATGTCGGCCAAGTCGCAGGTCTTGCCGTCGGCCTTGGCTCCGAACTGTGGTGGGAGAGGTGTTAGTGCTGAGACTCGAGGAGGAGAGGAAACGAACGAGACGTACCCAGGGCTTCTGGAAGTCGGCGTTGAGGCGGTCGATAACGTACTGCTTGTGGTCGGCGAGCCAAGCGGCCTGCTTCTCTCGTGGCAGAGCGAAGACGGTCCTACGATTAGGAGAAGGAAGGGGGTCAGCGAAAGCTCTCATCGGAAAGCGAGCGAGAAGGGAGGGGAAACGGCTCACTTGTCGAACTCTCCCCAAAGCTTGACACCACGGGTGGCGACCTTGTGGATGGGCTCTCCGAGCTCCGAGGTGACGGTCATGATTCCACCGGTAGGCTTATCGTAGGTCTGCTCCCTGTTAGACGCGAAAAAAGAGGAGGGAAGCGAAGTCAGCGACCGAGCTCTACTCGACTCGACGAAGAAGGGCGAGTAAACTTACCACTTATCATCATCGACACCCTGAGCATCAACGATGAGCTGCTTGACGCTCTCACTAGTGTGAGCCTCCTTGGCGACCATGACCCACGAAGCGAACAAGAAACCATCGAAAGGCATCCTAGCGACTCCATACTTCTTCTCACTCCACTCTCCCGAAAGGTAAGGGTAGGCATCATCGGCGTTTCCGAAACCGGATCCCGCAATGAGGGAGATGTTGGAGTGCTGACGGATGGAGGCGTAGGTCGAGAGGATGGGAGCGTGGAAATCTTCGCACGAGTGGTGACCTCCGGCACGTCCTCCGGTCCATTGAAGGATGATGGGGAAGTCGGGGTTGGAGCCAGCAATGTTGATGACTTGGCGAATACCGTCGACGGATCCTACGAGTCGAGTCGAAAGCAGGGGAGTCAGTGGGCGATCTTTCGGCTTCCCCAACGAACTCGTTAGCCTCGACGCAGATCGAGGGAGGGAACTCACCAGGCTTGAACGAAACGTGCTTGATACCAGCCTCCCTCAGTCCATCGATGATCTCCTTGGCCTTCTCGGTCGAAGGGATACCAGCGGCGACACAGAGTCCCTCGACGGGGAGACCCTCCTTGCGCATCTCCTGCCAGAGAGGGAGTTGGAAAGTCCTGTAGGCGCAGCGATCGAAGAAGGAAGGGGGAAGATCAGCTTCCATCTCGTCAACTCGCTCCAGGCGAACTCCGCCGAGGAAGAAGCGACCGAGAAGCGAGAGGCGGAGAAAGAGAAACTTACCACTGCCTCTGGTTGATGTAGAGCGAGTTGAGGGTAACTCCTACTCCAGGCTTGTTAACGAGACGTTGAATCTCATCGACCTTGGCGCGAAGAGCCTTGGCGTTGTAGTGACCTCCACCGGCGAGCTCGATGTGATAACCAGCAGCGAGAACGGCGGAAACGAAGCCGGCCTTGACGGTGGTGGGGGTCCTGTTTGATGGTGATGAAGAAGAGGGTCAGCGATCGAGCGAGAAGAGGGAGAAGGGAAGGAGAGAGCGAGGAGGGAAAACTCACATTCCACCGACCATGAGAGGGGGCTTGTTAAGAAGCCTCGAGAAGGGGGTATCAATATGAACCTTTCCATCCGAAGTCTTAACGAGACGAGGGCGGAACTTCTCGGTCCACCTAACCTCACGAATGACCTCTCCAGCCTGCCAAGCCTCCTTGCCGGCGCCAGCTCCTTCGGCACGGTTACCGAGCATGATGGTACGAATTCCACGACCCTCCCAGTTGCGCACGCAGAGGGATCCAATACCGCTCGCTCCACCGGTACCAAAATCGATAGCGTGGGTAGCGGTAACGGGGAAATCGGTCGCCTTGGATCCCCAGTAAAGAGGGGAAGTGAGGATTTGAGAGAAGAGGGACTCGAGGAGGGAATCGGCGGTGGAGGTACGAAGGTCGGTTCCGTCTTCGGTGTGGTAGACGGAGAAGGCGAGGGAGGAGGGGGACCAGAATTGAGAGTCGGTCGAGGCGATGGCGGCGAGAGCGCGCTCGGTCGATCCGTTGAGGAGGTGAGAGTGGTAGGGGACTCCGATGGGGAGGAAACGCATCGAGAAGACGGGTTGACGCTTCGAGTGAGGGATCTATAGTAGCCAAGGGGAGAAGAGGTCAGCTCGGCGTTCGAAGCGGGAAAAGGCGAAGGCGAAAGACGACGAACCTTGGACTGATCCTTTCCGGCGGGAGCCCTGTTCTTCCTCAAACCCTCGGCGAGACCGACCAAATCCTTGGGCGAACCAGTCACGACGAAAGCGCGGGAACCATTATGAAGGCTAACCATGACGCTCTCATCCCTTCCTTGGTCCTTGACAAACTGGTTGACCTCGTTGATCTTCTTCTCCAAACTCTTGAGGTCCAATCCCGTGACGGCCAACATGGGAGTAGGGACTCCCTCACCATTCTCGACGCTAGCGTTGGTGAGAGCGGGGGAGAGGGCGAGAGGAGGGAACGAGAGGGATCCCTGAAGACCGATTTGGAAGAGGACGGTCAAACCATGAAGGGCTTGCTCGTAGAAGGGTTCCCAGGCGTCTCCCTCGGTCGAACCAGCAGCGGGGTACTGCTTGGCGACAACGCAAGCCGAGATGACTCCCTGCGAGTGACCGGTCGCTCCCTTGAACTTATCTCCCAACTCCTTGGGACCCAACGAGGCGCCCTTGCCGAGGACGACGTATTGAGCGAGTTGAGTGAGACCGATGAGAGGGAGGGAAACGGCGCAGGAGGCGAGGTAGGGAACGGAAGGGCGGAGCGAGGGGGTTTGAAGCCATTGGAGGGCGTGGAGGGAGGAACCGTAGAGTTGGGTCGACGACTCGGGGAGGGCGAGGTTGACGAGGTGCTCCGAGGCGCGCGAGAGGAAGGGAGTGAGGAGGGGCGAGTAGAGGTCGAAGAGGGACTGTTGGGGTAGGGGGGTGCGTGCGCGAAAGTCAGCTCATCGGTTCAATGTTAGCGGTCAGAGTAAGAGTAAAGAAACTCACCTGAAGCTCATCAAAGTAGACCTCGTTCATTCCCTGACCTCCAAAGAGGGCGTAGAGCTCGGCCGATCCCTTGGCCGCCTCTGCGAGCAAGGCGCTCTCCAACGCCTTGGGGAGCTGCTTGTCGAGGCCGGCGATCTCGAGCTTGGTCCTAGCAGCAAAGTAGGACGAGATGGCGAGGGAGCGAATGGGCGCGGGGAGGGAAGCGGCGAGCGAGTGAATGTCGGTGGTGGAAAGGAATTGGGCGACAAAGTACGAGTAGGAGGCGAGGAGTACGGCGGCCGTAGCGGGCGAAGTGGCGGTAGAAGGGAAGGTGAGTAGTCCAGCGACGTGAGCGAGGAAGTAAGCCGAAAGGACGAGCTCCTTCTCGGCTTGATCCTCTGCTGCCGCGTCGGGGTTGTCCTCGTCGGCCTCGACGGCGTCAAACCCAATCAGGTGGCCCTCCTTCTCCTGAGCGTGTAGCCAATCTTGAAACGTGTCCCTAGCGACCTCGGCGGCGATCCATTCTTGAGCGGTCGAAGGGACGTTGATGGAGATGCGGGTTTGAGTGGTGGGGTGAAGGAGGACAAGGGGGCGAGAGGTAGCAGAGTGGGTGGCTGGGGTGGCAGCCCCCGAGTTCTGGTGCGTGAGCTTGCCGTTCATCGTCTGTAGGGAAATAAGGAAAGAGCCGAGAGTTAGCTTTCGACTTGGTTTGGAAGAGGTTCGGCGCGGGAAGGTGGATGGGGTAGGGTGCGTGTCGCCTGTTGCGCTTCATGTAGGACGACAGGAGGGGTACTAGGGGGTTGTTACTAGTAGTAACTATGCTCCTGAGCAGCGCAAAAGGCTCGGAGGGCGGTTTTGAACGGGAGAAAGGGTGACAGAGTCGGTTGGGTAGACGCGGAGGTCGAGCTCACCTTGTAAGCCTGGAAGAGCTCGCTCATGAGGGCGAATCTAATGGGGGGAGCAGGAATAGGGGGAAAGATGTAGGGGAACGGGGAACGGCCAAGGGAAGAAGAAGAAGAGAGAGAGAGAGGGAGAGAGAGGGAAAGGAAGGGAAGTGAGAGAGGGAGCGAGAGGCGTTGAGTTCCAACTACTCGCTCAGCTCAAGTGCGTTTGCGCGCGCCCAAGTCATTCGCACCCAACCTGGGCTACTCGCTTCACCGAATCTTCCCCATTCATCTCAATCCTATTCACCTACACCAACTCCGAGCTCCCTTTCCCACCCTTCAGACCCATCCCTCGGCGCTCGCTTCCCCAACTCTTTCCTTCCGCCCTTCGCCGCTGTTCCCTTGCAAAGACTGGCTACTTTGCACAGCGCCACGTCGTCCACTCAACTTCCTCTCTCCCCTTCCCCCAGCCCGAGCCTCGCCATCAACCTCAGCACCATCTCCCTGCTTCCCCCTTTCCACAGAAAAGGATCGCCGACTTGCACTCTCCCTCTCCGCACCAACTCGTTCAACCACCTCCTACACGCCAAACTGCATTGCGATAGTACCGCGCGTAGCATCGGTTGTAATAAAATGACTTTCTCTACCTTCCTATACCACTCCGACCGCCGCTCGTAGCCGGGAGAGACGACCCGAGCTCCCCCCTTGCTCTCGTTGGACGCACTCCCAACGAAGGGGCGAGTGAATGCAAGCTTACAGAGCTTCACAGCGCATATGTGCAATGATCTAACAGCTTCCGAGTGCTAGGGGAAGCCGCTGCTGCTCCCTCACTGTTCTCAAACTCGAACACCTCCTCTCGGCGAAAGCTCGGCTTGGGGGCGTCGACCGCTTTCGAATCCTCGTTGTTCCACAACCAACGCTGAGCTCGCTTCTTGACGAGCTGTAAAGTAAAATGAACGACCTCCGACGGCGAGAGATGGCTCCCCCGAGAACCGTTGCTGCTTTCGGCGCTCGACAACTGCCAGTGCTCGGCGCTCCCTCCGAAGCCTGCTGGTTGGAGATAGCGCCGAGGGTCGTGCGCGTTAGCACGAGGGGGATCAAGGCAAGCGTGATTTGCATCTTGTTGCTGTGTGAATGAGGAAGCGCCTCGATAGTCTAACGCAAAAGCAAAGCCGAGCTTCTCGCGAGCGCCGAGCCTGCGGGCAAGGGCGAATCTCTCCCCTCCTGGACTCTCACAGAGGTCTCC
>JACWFO010000017.1:0-94890 GCA_019775505.1 Leucosporidium yakuticum
ACGTCAAGATCATCGGAAGAGTGATAATCCTCACTAGGGGATCGCTAGGAGGAGTTTGGAGGAGTTTGGGATGTGACCCCTGTCGGGGACTTAGGAGGAGCGGGAGCGGGTTCCCTAGGTTCTTCTTCAGCTCAGTCTGAAGCCTTCGAACCTAGGTGAGTTTGGAGTTCGAGTAGCTTTTGTATGTAACTAGAGCTCAGTCTGAAACTTTCGAATCCAGTCACATACACACAAATAGGCAACTCACAGATCTCATTGAGAATCCACGATCCCACAAAGATGGCAGCAAACTTGAACCTCAGATCCTTCTTGATGAAGTGGGCCAGGAGGAGCAAGAGACACGACCGACGGCGAGGCCCGAGGTCAGGTCTTGGACTTGGCCAGGACCTCTGTGTAGCTCCCTTTGCACTCTACCTCATCTTCCTCATCTTGTCTCGGGGTGTCTGCCTGCTGGAGAGCACCTTTCTCCCCTCCAGAAGTCTACGCCCTTAGCGAAGACCGACTATGGTGGCGGCGCCGAGATGGGGGCGCTCTTTTCCTCATTGGCTCCATCACCAACGGTTGAGAGCACAACATACTTGCCCGTGGTGGCACCTGCCCCTCCAATGCTCCTCCCTCCAATGGAAGGAGGAGCAACTGCTGCACCATGGTAGGCAGGTGCGTCCGAGGGAGGGAGGCGCTCTTCGCACAAATCCACTCGGTGAGCTTGCCCGTTGCGCCGTCGACTTGGTTGCTGACGTAGACGAACTGTTGAAATGATGCAAGGTCAGCTCCTGGTTTGAAGGAGGTCAGAAGTGCTACTCACAACGAGGGAGATGATGGCAAGGTTGAGCGGTCGAAGCCAGGCTCCGCCAGGGATCATCTTGATGATGCCGTGAGTGCTGTAAGTGAGAGCAAGTTAGCAACGGGTACAGAAGAGTTGAGTACAAGTCCAGACTCACTCTCCAGCAATGACGAGGTGGAACTGGATGATGAAGGTCTGGAGAGCGGGAGCAACTCTCGGTCTCTCGGTCTCTCACTCGCACCTCTCATGGGTTTGATACAGCAAAGTGCATTAAATAGCAAGAGACTCTTTTCAAAGTCACTAAGGAGTTCAGAACTTGAACTTCTCCTTCTCCTTGTTATCCTTCTTTTTCTCGGCTTGAGAAGGATGAGGAGAGGTCAGCGCTCTGCACCGGCAGCAAACGAAGGGAAAGAGAGAGGCAAAGCAACTCACCAGTCTTCCTCCTCTTGGCGACCTCCTTGCCCACAAAGTCGGAGAAGTCCTCGGTCTGAGTTCCTCTTCGGCCAGCCTCCTCGTAACGCATGCGCAGATCCGCCTCGGACAGTCCTTCGAGCTCAGCCGCATCGAGAGCGATGTCGACTCCACCCGCCTTGCGCTGCGAGGGCGAAGAAACAGGTTAGCTCGCTCGACAACGAAAGGACGAGCGCGAGCGCCGAGCAAGCTCACCTTGGTTCCGCGATCCTCCTGACCCAACACCGGTGGCCCTCCAGCGTTCTGAATCCCACTGACGTCGTAGACCCTCTCGGAGCCCATAAGGCCGCGCATGCGGTTCTCGCGCTCGGGGATGACCTGGTACAGGCTCTTGGGACCCTCGTCGACGTCGGTGCCCTCGCGCTGCTTGCGCAAGTCGAGGAAGGCGGGTGTATCGAGTCCACCGGGGACGGTAGAGGTGACAGAAGCGAAGCCGGAGGGGGTTTCCAGGCCGGAAGGGGTTTGTAGACCGTCGGCGGGGGCGGCGGGGCGCTCCTCTTCCTCTTCCTCCTCGTCGGATTCCTCTTCCTCCTCGGATTCTATAGGAGAAAGAGCAAGTTAGCAATCAATCGCGCGCCAACAAAGTAGTAAAGACGCTCACCATCCTCATCCGGCTCGAGCTCGCCCCACACGTTCTTGTCGATAGGTTCTCCGGCCTGCGAAGAGGGAAGTGAGCGCGTTAGGGCCTTTCTCGGAGCCGTAGAGTCAGAAGGCCGACTCACCTCGCCCTCGTTGAACTTGTTGGCGACGCCGTAGATGTCGCCGTACAGAGGTCGTCCAAAGTCGTCCAGAGGCGGCTTGCCCCACCCTCCGGGATGGAATCCCCAAGCGGCGCTGTAGAGCGAAGGTCAGCTTTGGGCGCTCGGCTACCTTTGGTAACAGGGAAACTCACCCCTCGGGTATCGGCGCGTTGAGACCAGGGATGCGAAGGTTGGGGTAGCTCGGAGGAGGACCGTAGCGCTGTTGCGAGATGAGCCAAGGAGGGGGAGCGAGGGGAGGGATGGAGAGGGCCTCCTTGAGCTCCTCGGAAAGATCTCCAGGCTTCTTCTCCTTGAGCTTGGTCTCAAACTCCTTGCCCTCGTAGTAGCTGTGTTGCGAAGCAATGAGGGAATGGTCAGCTCTCGCCCGCTTCTCCGCCGTCGCCTCCAGCTCCTCGAGAAGACGGGACCTACATCTCTCCATATTCGGTCATCTTGGGCTTGGTCTGGAACTTGAAAAAGGCGTCGTGTAGCTTCTGGTAGTCGATGTCGATCTTGCCCATCTTGGGCTGCACTCGCTCCCTCGTCTTCTGCTTGAGCGATTGACCCTCCTCCTTCTCCTTGACGGCGTCGCGCTGGGTGGCGATACCGGTGTCGGCGATGAACCCTGTTGGTGTAATAGAACGCATCAACGAAAGGAGAGGCGAGGTCAGCTCGAGGATTAGAACAACACGCGAAGCGAGCACTCACCAGGCAGCTGGAACGCCGGCTTCTCCATTCCCCTCTTGCCCTGCAGGTAATCCCTCTTCTGACTCCAATGCGGCGGAATAGGAATCGTATTCCTGTGACTCTTGATCTGCACGAGGAGCTTGGGATCCGTCGCCGATACATCGACCCATTCGACCACCTCGGGCTTCTTTACGAGACGCTTGAGCTCGGCGACCGAGAGACGGTTCATCTTGCGTTGCTTGCGCTTGGAGAGCTTGGCCGTCTCCTCCTCGTCGTCTTCCGAGGGCAGCTCATCGTCCGAGTAGATAATCTCGCCTTTGCCGTCGATGCCGTCCTTGGTGTCCTCCTCCTGTAGTGTAGCAGAACAGCGTCAGTCGTCTGTACTTGAGGGCGCTTCTGCACGGCTTCAAGACTCGCCTCCTCCTCTGGCTCGGGTGCTTGGAAATGGGCAAAGACGTTGGCGAAGTCTGCTGGGGCTTCAAACTCCTCTACAATGTACTCGGTAGGTCCATTGTGACTGATCTCGACTTCCTCGACCTTGACTTCGGGTGCAGGAGTTTCGGCAGCCTGTACAAAGACGAGACGAGATGGGCTGGTGAGTAGGTGCGCGGTCGACTCGAGACGCCTTCTCCCCTAGTGATCAGTTGACCTACAGGCTCAGCAGGTGCTTCTACAGCGTTGGCGGCCTTTGCCTTCTTCTTGAGCTTCTTGAGCTGTCCTCGAGACTTGTTGGCGGTCGACTTTGCGCCGTTGGTTTGAGGAGCGGCAGACGACATGGATGCGCGTTTCCAGTCGATCGACTGAGAGGGAGAGAGAGAAAGTTGTAGTCGATTAGGTCCTGTTGAACTGTCGACGAGTCGGGGAAACGACGAGGTGACGAGTTGAAGCTCAAAGGAGCGGAGTGGGGGAAAGGAGAGCCTCTCCAGCGGCAGCTGGCGACCAAATCGACCCTGGAGCAAAGCGAGGCCAGTACATCTGAAGAAAGTACGAAGGGTTGCTGGGAGATTCGCTAGATGTCATTTTCGATCCTCCGCCGCTCTCAATCCTTCAGAGTCGACTCCGCTACATCTTCGCAGGCTCCGCCGAGCAGGAGAGGCGCCGTCGTCTTTCGCAACTCTCCAGCACCACGTTGGGATCCAAATAGCAAAGCAGACTCTGCGAAAACAGTGAATAGAATTCGTACAACAGATGCCAACAGTCCTGCTCCTCTCCCTCTCGCCGCCAAACTCGGTTCAACCTCTGCGAAACGAGAGATGAAGTCAGTTCTCCGACAGTTGACCTCCTCAGGACCACTGAGAAGAATAACTCACGTCCTCTTTGCCGTGTTGGTGAACCCGGTACCGACGCAAGAAAGGATGTACTCCTCCGCTGGCGGGGCTTTTGGTCCATCGTCCTCTCCCTCGTCCGATCCTCCCTCGACGTCGTCGTTGAGCGAAGGCGGTGGTGGCGCGGCCTTGATTTTGAAAGTCGTACCGAAGAAGGCCTTGAGGTCGCGGAGGTGCTCAATGCTGCGTGAGTGGGAGAGAAAGGTCAGCGCCGAGATCAGGAGGAGAGCTAGGGACACCACCACTCACAAGAACGGCTCAAAGGGACCCGCCACCGTCGCCCTTCCAACATCCTCTCCACCCAATACCAGCATCAAACTAACCAACCACTCCCATCCACGATCGACGCAACCTCCTCGCCGAATCTCCTCCAACAGCTGTCGAGCGGCCATAATGCCGAGATCTTCGGGGGAGGGAGGAGTCCAACCTTCGGGCTTCTCGCCGGTGGAGGTGGAAGGAGGGCAGGAGGAGGATTCGGACGAGTGAAGGACGTGGGAGGTGGAAGAGGCGAGGAGGGTGAGGGCGTAGCCGGGGGATCTGGAGATGAAGCAGAGTCAGTGATGAGGTCTTAAATGGGACAGAGGGTCTATACTCACTTTCCACTGTCCTCGCCGCGGTAGACATCAGTGTAGATGTAGATGTCGGGGATGTAGCGGTTGAGCACCGACCGAGCAGCGGCGACGAGACGGTTGGAGAGCTGAGGGGAAACGCGAACAGAGTGGCTGTGTGAAAGAGTCGTGTCAGTGAGTTCTAAAGAGACTCAAAACGTCGTAAGAGCGAGCACCGAGACTCACGCGATACCTCGAATCTTGTTCACTCGGCCGACATTGGTGAAATCGAAGCCACTCTTAATGGCTCGTACTGAGGGACAGGTGAAGGTGACCTCTCCTCCTCCAAGTGGTGGATGCCCTCGCTTGGTGATCTGTTGGTGTGAGGGTAGAGGGATCAGCTTCGGCGCTTGGCAAGTGAGCTCCTTCGCAGGTGCTCGGCCCAAGGGACTCACCTTGAGCTCTACTCCTTCCTTGTCGAGGAACATGGCTAGATGAGGTAGACCCGAGGTGCGAATGGTGTCGACACTAGCATCCCTGCCGTCGGTAGTGATACCTCTCAAGGTGAGGACCAAATCCTTCTTGCCAAAGGGTGCCAAAGCGAGCAAAGGTTCCAAGTACCATCCTACACTACGCTCGGGTGAGCATTGATGGGTAACGTTGCCTCCTGCGAAAGTGCCGGGGTGGAAGAGGAAGGAAGTGCCGGTGTAGGAGATTTCTACCCTAGTCCCTTGAGTTAACTTTTCGAGTAAGCGCAAGTAAGAAACTTCGAAAGGAAGTAATCCCGGTTGATCCTCGTCCGAGCGAATCCCGTCGATGCGAATGGGACGACGAGAGAGGATGGAAAGCACCAAACGATGGCGGAGGTGGCCATGTCCAGAGAAGCTCAACACTCGTGAAGACCCTGTAGAACCGTTGACGGGCTTGGCAAGCGCTGGCCTGTACAGTATTAGACCCGGTCAGCTCATCCTGTACCTCATCAGCTCGAGCCATCACTCACATCGTCGCTCAGAGGCAAAGTGGAGGAGAGAAAGCCGCAAAGTCGAAGCTTCGCGCAACAACAACTTCCGTCCCAGCGAAAGGCAATGAGAGCGCTGACTTGCTCTAGTACAGACTTAAAATCATGGGAAGAGTCCTATGTAGCATTTGCAGCGGCTCTTGCACTCTCTTCTCGCCAGCGCTCCTTTCGCCGAGGCGCTCAGCCTTCGCCGTGTAGCCGTATACCAGCCTGAATGATCTTACAACACCTTGAGCACTACACCATCAGCATGAACATCCACCTCTGCGTCCTCGAAACTCTCAGCACCTTCTTGCAGCCCCTCGCAACCCTCCGCCGAGCTCCACCTTCGTCGAAGGGGCGTCGTATCACGGCCTGTAGGATCCAGAGGTGAGCAAAGGGTTTCCATCAGGATAACGAGAGTCACATACAACCTCGCCAGCGCATTGAAGGCCACCAAGTCGCCACACCTCAGCAGGTTGGCTGGGAGAGAGAGGGGAGAGGAAGGCGAGTCCGCCGAGGTCAGTTTCAAGCTCTGTGGCCTTCGTCAAAGCAGCAGCGACTCACCAGCATCCACATTTAATGGCGAGGAAGGTTCCGGTGCTGCCAGTAAGGCTTGCACGGCTAGACAAGCCGAGGAGAGGGTCCATACTGGCGACCATTGCTCTTTGAGGACGTCGAGGCAGATCTCGCCGGTCTTTGAAGCAGAGCGGAGGATCAGTAGATATATAAGAGGGTAAAGGGAGCGAGGACGCACCTTGTAATGGACGTTGGGATGGAATACTCGGCCTTGAAACGACATGGTCGGCGGTTGAGCGGGATAAGCGGTGGGGATGTTGATGAGCAAGTGAAAGGTGCGGTCTGATGTAACAAGCATCAGCTGAAGGATCGCAAGCTGTAGCCGAGTAGACTGACCTGCGAAAGCCGTGTCTGGTGGACCGGCGAGGCGAGCTGACCAGCGGAGGAGGTCGTCGTCGTCTGTTGGGGCTAAATGTACGAGACCAGGTGGGGGAGCCGAGTTGTACTCTTGTAGTTCTGATAGTAATCGTTTAGTAGTGCGAGAAGACATTTCCAAAGTAAGAGCAGTGAACGGTCAGAGTCCAAGGCCAACCTGTTAAGCTCCCAAGTCGAGCTCTCCCCCTCTGCGCCTCTGCTTCCTGCCCCTCACTCGTCTCGCTCGTCTCGGCTCGTTTCCGCCCTTTCAACTCGTTTTAATCGAATACAGAACATCTCAGCTACTCCTTTGCAACCCATCCTACTCGCCTACACCTCTCGCCCCTCGCAGCTGACGCGTCGTCATCCTCTCTTTCGTTCGCCATGGCTTCCACCGACGCTCTCCAATCCATCGCCGCCAAGAACGTTGTAGTACACCCTTTGGTCCTCCTTTCCATTCAAGATCATGCCGCTCGTGTAGCAAAAGGGACCAAGAAGCGCGTCGTAGGAATCCTCCTGGGTCAGGACTTGGGCGCTCAAGGCATCAACGTCGCCAACTCTTTCGCTGGTGAGTCTGTAGTGCGGTAGCTCGTTAGAAAGTCGATGTTGACCCCCCTTTGCTACCTCTAGTACCCTTTGAGGAGGACGACAAGGACCCGCGGACATGGTTCCTCGACCACAACTACATCGAGTCGATGAACGACATGTTCAAGAAGGTCAACGGTCAGTCAAGTGGTCTAGGAAACTAAAACAGACCTTTACTGACCCCTTTTGCTTTACTATAGCCCGCGAGAAGCTGATCGGATGGTATCACACTGGCCCCAAGCTCCGCTCCTCCGACTTGGAAATCAACGAGGTCATCAAGCGCTACACCCCCAAGCCCGTCATGGTCATTGTCGACATTCGACCGGATGGCGAGCGAGTGGGAGGTGGAATCCCTACCGATGCTTACTTTGCCGTCGAGGAGATCAAGGATGTGAGTTTGGGCGAGCGAAGTGTGCTGATGAGCTCAAAACTGACCCTTCTCTGCTACACAGGACGGTACCGCCACCCAAAAGACCTTCATGCACGTTCCCTCCTCCATCGAAGCCGAGGAAGCCGAAGAGATTGGAGTCGAGCACCTCCTGCGAGACGTCAAGAACCTCTCGGTCGGCACCCTTTCCTCTCGCGTTTCGGACCAACTCTCGTCGCTCCGAGGCCTGCAATCTCGGCTGGGCGAGATCAAGGATTACCTCGAGCAGGTCGTAGCGGGCACCCTACCCGTCAACCACCAGATCATCTACAACTTGCAGGACATCTTCAACTTGCTCCCCAACTTGGATGCGGCTGAGCAGGCGGGTGAGGGTGTAGGAGGAAGCAAGAGACCGTTCACCGTGGCGACCAACGATCAGCTGTTGGTCATGTACCTCTCGTCGTTGATTCGCGCCGTCATTGCTCTGCACGATTTGGTGGGTCTCTCGCTCTTCGGCGTTGCTCTCGGGCTTCTTTCTGCTTAGCTAACCCTCACCACACAGGTCCTCAACAAGCAAGCAGCCAACGAGCCAGCCGAGGGTGAGGAGGAGAAGGAGCCGACAGCCGAGGAGAAGAAGAAGGCCGAGGAGGAGGAGAAGAAGGCCAGCGGCGATGGCAAGTCCGATAAGCAGAAAGCGGCGGAATGGTTCGCTGGTGGGGACAAGGACAAAAAGAAGGAGGACAAGGATGGTGATGAGAAGAAGGGCCTGTAGGGCGCTAGTGCAAGACGATACGCTTGAACTTGTACTCGGGGGGCGCCGAGACGAAGCGCCGAGAGTTTGAGCTGCAGGCGAATCGAGCTTCGTGTACGATGTCGAGAGAGAGATCTGCACACTCTCATGAGCATCCAAAGACTGATCAGCGAGGATGACTCCCCCTCCTTGCGAAGGCCGACTACTTGGGCGCCGCACGCGACTCTCTCAGCTTGTCCTCTCGCCTTTACCTCGCCTCTCGACTCGGTACGGGAGATTCCTTCGACGGGATTGGCTCTCAACGACTCGTTACCAACACTAGAGACTCACTCCGCTATCGCCCAACATGGCGAGCAACTTCGCCTCGTACGCCTCTCACCTACTCTCACAATCTCAAGCCACCACCTCGGCTCCCCTCTTCTACTCGACCCGAGACGTTTTTACGCCGGCGATTGATCCCGAGGATGACATTCTCGGCGCGAGCGCTTCCCTCGAGGACATGGATCATCACCACCACCACCAGCGGGGGCGTCAGCTATCGTTCGGCAGCTTGGACGACGGACGGCCAGACGACGACGAAGACGAGCAGCAGCCGCCTTCTGCCAGCTTGATGGGAGTACCAGCCTTCATGTCGAGGCTCTCAGCTGCCCCCGCTTGCTTCTCGAGGGGTTGGAGAGCTCACGAGTCGGTGTTGCCACAACACCACGAGCACGCCTATCTCGACGACGACGATCACGATTCGACTTCCGACCTCAGCGCCGACGAGAGCAGTCCACCGGGAGCATTCCTCTCTACTCCCCTGCATCATCCACCGCCGACGGGGAGCACCACCGAACCGCTCATCGCTCCAAGAACGCTGTTCGTCTACCCCGTGCAAGGACAGGCGGCGGGAGGGGGAGTGAGGGCTCAAGGAGCGTACCGGGATTCGCATTGGATCGTCATTTACGGTCTATCCGTCATCCTCGTGCTCGTCCTTGGCGTCGTAGAGTGGTGGAAGTCCCCCGTCAAGGTGAGCTCCACATGCCGTTGGAACGACGACGAACCGAGCTAACCTGCTGTACTCGAACAGATCTCTCCACCGCCTGCAACACCTTCGCCCGATTCCTCCATCTTCTCTACCATCCCCATCCTCGCCATCCTCTCCTTCATCTCGCTGCTCGCCGGCTTCTCCTCCTTCTCCTACATCCTCGCCGTTCGGCACTCGATGCGCCACTTCATTCATGCTGCGCTGCTGGGAGGTCCCCTCGTCTTCGTCGGATGTGGAGTGGTGGCCTTTGCGGGTAGTTTCGCTGGCAGTGGAGTAGCGGGAGATGGAGGTTGGAAGACGGGGGTCAGGGTATTCGCGGCGGGATGCTTCCTGTTGGCGTATGTGTTGGCGAGGCAGGCAGTCAAGAGGAGGAAGCAAGTCGCTCGAGCGATTGCCATTGGCGAGGTGAGCTCTTAACCTCTCCTACTCCCCGGCGCCGAGCTAACCCTGCCTCGTCTTGAAACAGCTCGCGACTCAAACGATCCTAGAACACCCACCTCTCATCCTCCTCTGCCTCGTCCTCTCCGTTCTCTCTACCATTATCGCCCTCCCATTCCTACTCCTCCTCGCCGGCCTGCTCTTCGACGGCGTCACCTCGTCTGGCAGCCTCGCAGGCCGAGGGTCCTTCCTCACCCTCCTCGTCTACACTTGGACGCTAGCTATTTTGAGAGGGGTGCAGCATGCTGTTGTGGTGAGTTTCTCCCTGGTCCGAGCCGGCGAGACGATGCTGACCCTTCGTCGACTACAGGGAGGCGTCGTTGGAACCTACTACTTTGAGAGAGATGGAGATTCGTACCCTGGCGCCGTGCAGGTCGTTCGAGCTGCTCTGAGTGGGTTGAACTCTCCCTATCCTTGTTATGACCTAGCTGATCCTCTCTTCGCTGTAGGACGCGCGACTCATCAATCCCTCGGCACCCTCATCTTCGCCTCGGCCGTCTCCTCGCTCGCCACAACCCTCACCACCCTCCTTAACTCGGCCAAACGAGCTCTGCGGTCGAAACATCTCCACCCTCTCCTCCAACCCCTCACGTACCTCGTCCCCCTCTTCTCCATCATCACCTCGGCGATCGCAAGCTTCAATTCCTACGCTCTCGCTTACGCCGGCATGACGGGCGATGACTACTTGACGAGCGGGAGGGAGGTGGTCAAGATGCTACGTGCCAATGAGACGGGTTCTCTCGGGGACAGTGAGTCGTGCTCCCCCCTCTTCTCCACCTCCGCCGAAGCTGACCCCGTCGTACCCCTTCCCGCAGGCCTCCTCGTTCGCCTCGTCCTGCTGGTCACCTCCGTCTCATGGGGCCTTCTCGCCGGTCTCATCGCCTTCCTCATCGCCTCGAGTCGGCTGCAGACGGGCGCACTCGCTCCCGTGGTAGCTGTGCTTTGCTTCTTCGTGCCCTTGTGGACGATGAAGCTCTGTCAAGACGTTTGTGGGGACGCGTGAGTCACTTCTCGTCCGGGCGTGTAGGAGAGTATGCTGATTCTTTCCGCCCATAGGGTCGACTCACTGTTCATCTGCATGAACTTGGACTTGTCGAGGGATACGCCGAGCGAGGGCGAGTTGCAGAGGAAGGCGGCCGAGGCGGTGAGTGCTGTTCTTGAGCCTTGACTTTCGATATAACAGTGCTGACTTGTCTGTCCTCTCCCAGTTCGGTATGGAAGACCAGGACAGCCTTGCCTGAGTCGAACGAGGAGAGAGAGAGAGGTGAGAGAGGGGCGGTTGTAGTTGATTCGTGTTTGCTCTATCCTTTTGTCAGTTTGTGTGTAGTGCTTTCGCTTCCCTGTAGGATTGTTGTCATTGATCCGACTTTGCATAGAGGTTGAAGGATGCGAGACGAGCCAGCGAGAGAGAGTCAACCTCTTGAAGCGAGACGAGGCTCCCTCTCTCTCTCCCTCTCTCTCTCTCTCTTCCCTCTCGTCGCTCTTCTTCTCTCGCTCCTATTCTCTTTCGTACCGTACTACAGAGATACAAGTACAAGGCTACACAGCTAATAGTTCACCCCTCTTCAAGATGAGCTCCCCCTCTCTCTTGTCCAAGGCGCCGAGCAGCAACACCTCGTCGTCGTCGTTTCCCTCTCCTTTGCCCCCTCCTTCGGCCGATGTCTTCTCTTCCCCTTCAATCATTCGTCAATCAACTCATCCCGCGTCCATCCAACCTCGCTCTACCTCGTCTAATCCCCTACAAGAACCACCCGATCCTCTCGACTCGCTCGCTCGCTCAAAGACGCCCTTCTTCCTCGCTATCAACGAAGAGCCCAGTACCCCTAGTCGCTACTCGCATACCACCAAACACCTCGACTTGACCCCCGAATCCCCACTCAACCCGCTCAACGAGGGCATCAGTGGAACCACGGCTTGGTCGTTTGGCGGAGGAGGAGCGAGGGGAGGAGGGTTGGGGCTGCAGAGCTTGTGGACTTCGCCTGGGGGAGTACAGGGTTCGATGGCTGCTACGAGTAAGATGGATTCGGGTACTGCTGCTGAGGTGAGTGAGGTCGCTCTGCTGCAGAGGGAAGGGACCGAGCTGACCCTTCGCAGTGGAGAGCCGCCTTCGCCAACCTCTCCGACCCTTCGCTCGACCTCTCGACTAGGATGGTACAGCTCATCGGAATGCTCTCGAGCCTCCACGTCCGCGTCTCCACCCTCGAGCGCGACAACACTGTACAGGAGGAGGAGATTCGCCAGCTTCGCTGCCTCATCCGTTCGCAAGCGCGAGGCTCGCCCGGCGCCGACAGCAGCAACAACACTTCTCCTCGCGCCGGTACCCCTCCCTACAGTTTCCCCTTCTACCAGCAGCCCAATACCACTCGCCTCCAGGCTCATGCCCGCCCATTTGACCCCACTCCCGCCCACACTCGTACGCCGAGCTCGAGCGCCTTCCCTTCACCGACCAACTTCTCCTCGAGCGCTTCCATCCCTCACAGCCAATCCTTCCCCGGCTACTCTCCCACCGACTCCCTCTCCTACAGCCACGGTCACAGCCCCTGCCCTGCCACCCCCTACACCTCGCCTTACGGAGATGCGGTCGAGCTGGACTCGCCCTCTGCGTTGCTCATGGCTCGTCGTCGTTCGAGGGCTGGGAGTGAGATGGTCACGCGTAGGAGGGATAGGGTAGCGAGTATGTCGGCGACTGCTCCCTTGATGGCGCAGGCGCAGTGGATGGCCAAGCAGCAGGGTTCGGTGAGTGGAGGTCTCGCTTGGATTCCAAGGAGGAAACGCCAGCTGACGAGGAGACGATCTTACAGCCTCAAGAGATCATGCCTCGCATCAATAGTCTTCCTCTTCAGCCTCTCGAGCCCATCAACTACCGCGCCCTCCTCGAGCACGACACTGACATCAACGACGAGGTGAGTCGCCAAGCTCGGCGATGGCGAGAGCGGGTTCGGGAAGCTGATCTCCTTCCGCTCACTGTCGCAGGCGTTCGTCATGCGCGTAGTCACTCAGAACGACCAGCAGTGCTCCCTCTTCCTCCAGCAACGCGTGAGGAGCACCACCACCGAGGCTAGGAGGCTCGCCATCTTCAACGCCGTCGGCAACCATCTTCACGCGCTCTGCGTGAGCAAGTTCGGTGAGTTGGGGCTTACTGCTAGGGAAACAAGGTCACTGATGAACGCTTCTCAACCACAGGCAACTTCCTCGTCTCTCGCTGCCTCGAGAACGGCGGTCCCGAGCTCGCCCAGGCCTACACTCGCGCTCTCGTCGGCCATTTCCTCACCCTCTCGCTCGATCCTTTCGGTGAGTAGGAGCTTCGCTAGGAGTTAGGACATCCCACTCACCTCTCAACTCACAACAGGCTGCCATGTAACTCAGAAGCTGCTCGACTGTGGCGATCAAACGACCAAGAACCATGTCGTCGAGGAGTAAGTCCGGCCTTGCCTACCTTCGCGAGTTTCAACTGACCCTCCTCCCTCAAAGACTCATCGCACACTCAGCGACACTCACCGAGAAGCACTCGTTGCATGTGTGGAACCGCCTCCTTACGACGCCGAACCCTCCTCGCTTCTACGAGCAACTCGCGGCGACGGGCAAAGGACTTTGGGCCGAGGTCGCCAAGGACGAGGGAGGGAGTCTTGTCATTCAGCGCATCTGCGAGGATTGGAGCGAGGCGCACACGTCCAACATTGCCGAGGAGATCTTCGAGGGAGTCGAGCAGGTCGCTACCTCGTCATGCGGCTCATTGTGAGTAGCTGTGGAGCGGCGTGGAGCTGCTCGCTGACAAAACTTCGCTAACGGATGACTTAATACTCCAACAGTGTTCTCACGCAGTGAGTCTGGTCGTCTGTTTAGCTTGAGAAGGAAGAGCCGAGCTAACCTCTTCCCTCGGCGATCCACAGCTTCATGGAGCGCAACGCCCTCCCCTTCCGCGCCCGCATCCTCGAGCTGGGTCCCATCATCGCTCTCGACGGTTTCGGAGCCAAAGTCATCGAGAAGTCGTTGAGGAGCGGTAGGGTCGCCAGCGGCGGAGTGAGCGAGTTCATCGAGGCCATCGTCAAGGTCCCCGCCGAGCCGTGAGTCTGCTCCTCTTGACGACGATATGAGAGGTAGACAGCTGACATGGTCACCTAAAGTGGACGTCTCCCCGTCATCGTCGATATCGCTTCTCATGGCAACGGCTCGCAACTGCTCAGCATCCTCCTCACCATCTCGGTCACCACCTTCGGCGACAAGAACATGCTCGTCAAGGCCATCACAAAGCATGCTGTGAGTTGTCGAGCGGTAGATACATCTCGAAGCACCACTGACGAGCTTGTTGTACTACAGAGCATCCTCAAGCAGACTCCGCACGGTCAAAAAGTCGTCGCCCTCTGCGAGAGGCCTCGTCCTTGAGCTTCTGGTCTCGCAAGTGAGTTTCGGTGATGGTCGAGGGAAGGAGCTACTAGCTAACAGCTTCGATTATACTACAGCTCACCCTCGCATCGTTGTGCCCATCCTCTCTCCCGCTTATTCGTCTCCCGTTCGCAACTGGCCCCCTCCTCGATCGTCGTTTTCTCGTTTTCTGCATCACCAATTCTCTCAGTTAGCGCTTATCTAAGCCGGCGTGTGTGCTAGCCTTATGCGCGTTTATCGCTTGCTTGCTTCCCCTCCCCCCTCCTCGTCGTTTCGTATCCTGCCTTTGCCGTGCATTGCAGTGCTTTCGTATGTGCCCGCCTTCTCCTCGCTCGGCTTGAGCGCAATGTTCAGCTGTGGTGGAGGTCGAGATGTGAGAGCGAACGAGGAGAGACGAGCTACAGAGAGACAGCCAGCGCGAAGATGAACAAGCCCGAACAATGGATGGCGAGGCCCGAAGAATCGGGATTTGGTCTCGAGGCGTCGAAGTCGTGAGCTGCCTCTCTCGACCAAGACCACCTCCTCCCTCCTCCCTCTCCCCTCTCGCAGCGCCCTCCTCCCCGGCGTATCGCTTTTGTACCTCGTCAGACAACCCGCCGTCGTCGACAGTCGAGCAGCTTAGGGTCCCCTACAAGCTCCAGCCGCCCTTCACTTCTCCCGCGTCGAGTGGGTTGGCCATGCTCTGTGGTCGCGCCTAACTTCTCCCTCGTTTTCAACCTCGCTCGCCCTCGTCCGATACCACTCGAATTAGCATCGTACATACCCTCCTACAGCGCTACAGCTCGCCCTCACCTCCCGCGTTCATCGGAGGTTGACCACCAGCAGCCCTGCATCCTTCAGTCGGCCCTCCCCCGGGCCTCTGGGCCAACGGGGCCGCTACGACCCAAGGGGCAGCGCAACCTAATGGCCAACAACCTCCTCCCGCTGCAGCCCAGCAGCCGGGTCAAGCCAACACCTCACTTCTCACCATTGTGCGCGTACGTCTCGCCTGCCCCGTCACGCTCTCTCGCTCGCTCTCCCCCAGCTCACCGCTCTTTCGCTCTCCTTTACAGGCTCAAATTGTATTCTTATTGAGCACATTGAGCGAGGACAACTTTGCCAAGAACCGCGATGAGATTCGTTCCGTGAGTTGGCCGCCCGCTCCATCGACGCCTAGGGAATCTTTCACTGACCCTTGCCCCGTCGCGCTCCCCCTCCACTTCGGCTCGTGCGCTACAGCTCATCGACCTACATGGCCCAGCACCTCAACAACACCTTATTCGTCGCCTCATCCTCGCCGCTTCCTCCCTTCTCGCTCCTAATCCGACCTCACCCCCGCCCGCGCCGACGCCAAACCAGCCTTCGCCGCAACCCGCTCTCGTGCTCCGCCTGCTCGCCTCCGAGGTGCAGCGCATGGCTCGGGATCCAGGGTTGGCAGAGCGATTCAGGGAAGCCGTCATCGAGGGAGCCGAGGGCCCAGGAGGCGCCGATTCCGTGCTGCGAAGCTTCTCCCTTACTACCCTCCTCGCCCACCCTTCCCTCGCCGAGCTCTCCCCCCTCGAGCGACTCGTCTTCACTACACCTTTCCTCACCCTCCTCTACTCGTCTACACCTTCCTCTCCCGCCGCTACGGGTCTCAAGCGCGCCCTAGGCCTCGATGCCGCCAGCGTCATCCGTCAAATCTTACCCAAAGCACTCGACCAACTCGGCGCGCCAGCAGCTTCCCAAGCCGACCTCGCCGAGCTGTCTCCCCTCCCCATCTCGCGCCTCTTTTCGATCCTCCTCTCCGACCTCACCATGGGCGACAAGGAAGGCGAAGGCGAGCAGGTCTTCTCGGACGAGGAGCGACGCGCCATTGTGCTCGCGGCCGTTCGCGGTCGCTTGGGACCAGAGGTCGGATCGCAAGCTCTCACCCACGCCCTCAACGACATGTCGTTTGCCACGTCGACTTCGCCCTCGCCGATCGCCATCCTCTCGCGTCTTTCGCCCGCACCCGCCTTGTGCTCGCCCGACCTCGTTCGCGCCGTCTTGGCACGCTTCGGCAACCTAGGACAGCAGGAGAACGATTCCGTCAGTGGAGGAGGAGCCGAGATGCGCGTCGCAGCCATGCTGTTCGAGTTGATCGACCAGGCGATGAAGGACGCCGAGGTGGGCAGTGGGATTGACCTGGCGAGCTGGGTGCGAGGTGTGCACGAGTTGCAGCCGGCGTTGCGCTGGGCGGACGTTACTCGGTCGTTCGACAACCCTTCGCGCGCTCTCCCCGAGACGTGGGGTCTTCGCCTCTTCGCCGCCTTCCTCAACCTCTCCCCTTCCCCCGCCGACCCTTCCAACCCTACTCCTCCCTCTCAGTACACCCTCGTCTCCTCCCCCGGGGGTTCCTCCGCCATCAGCGGCCTCTGGTCGCCCTGGGCCAACTCGCACCAGCAGTTCGGCCTCCTCGAACGACTCCTATACCTCCCCGCCGAGTCGTTCAGCCTTCCTTCCCTCCCTTCCGTCCACAAAGTCGTTTCGCTCGAGGATGCCGCATCGTCTTCGCCTACCATCAAGGCTTTGGCGCAGAGCGTGCAGCAATCGGCGTGGAACTGTCGCGAGTTGACAGCGACGTTGGTCAGGTTGAGCGAGGCGCAGGGTAGCGCAGGATCAGAGTTGGCGTCGAGGGTGCACGAGTTGCTGGATCGTGGGTGTAAGAGTAACCCCGAGTTGGTGTTGGTTGCGTTGGTGCAGATTGAGGTGCGTTAAAGGGCGATTCGGAGGAGGGGTTCGTCGGCCGAGGACGAATCTGTTAACTGACTTTCGCCCTCTCCTCCTTCCCGTTCACAGAAGCCATGGAACTCCCTTCACGCCGAGCTCACCGCCCGCCTCCTCTCGACCTTTCTCACCGGCCACCCCTCCCACCAACTCGTCTTCCTCCGCATCTACCAAATCGACCGAATGTTCCTCACGGCCGCTCTTCGCGACTTCTACGCCGAGAGCGAGGTCAACGTTTCGCGCATCCTCGACGTGGCTCAAGACCTCAAGATCCTCGACGTCGTGCTCGACCTTCGTCCCTTCTCCCTCTCGCTCGACCTCGCCGCCCTCGCCAGCCGTCGGGAGTACCTCAACCTCGACAAGTGGCTCTCCAACTCGATCGCAACCCACGGCGGCGTCTTCGTCCGCGCGACTCTCGAGTTTGTCGGCCACAAGGTTCGCCATGACCTTCAGAGGCAGGAGCTGGATCCCGCGCCCGAGCCGACGACCTTGTCGCTCAGCGCCAACACGGTCGCCATGTTCATGCGTGCTCTTCGCCTCAAGTGAGTCTCGCCGCGAGTTTGGCGCCGCTTCGAATCTCGCTGACCGCCCATTTGCCTTTCCACAGCCACGAGCTCTTCACCGGCAACGACGTCGAGCTCTTCAAGGAGGTTCGAACGCAGTGCCTTCAACTCTACCCGAGGTTGATGAACTTCGCTCCCGGCAACGCCGACAACGAGCCTGGCATGGCCGTCGTCACCTTCTCGCCGGAGATCGAGGGCGAATGCGATGCGCTGTACAAGCGCATGTACGATCAGGAGATCTCGGTCGACAACGTCGTCAGCGCGCTTCAACGTGCCAAGGAGGCCGATAACCAGCACGACCACCAGTTCTTCGCCTGTTTCCTCCACGGCCTCTTCGACGAGCACCGCTTCTTCAACACCTACCCCGCCAACGAGCTCGCCCTCACCGCCTCGCTCTTCGGAGACCTCATCCAGTACCAGCTTATCGACTTCATCCCCCTCGGTATCGCTGTTCGCTACGTCCTCGACGCCCTCCGCAACCCTCCCGACTCGAGCTGGTTCCGCTTCGGCATCCAAGCCCTCGCTCGCTTCCAATCGCGCCTCGTCGAGTGGCCTCAACTCGCCCACTCCATCCTCTCCATCACCCACGTCCAACAACACCACCCCGAGGTCGCCAATGCGGCACGTACGGCGCTGCAGCAGCGCGAGAGCGGAGCCGGAGGAGAGAGCGGCGGGTTGGAGATTCCCGCAGGAGGAGCCGAGCTTGCAGGAGCACACGATCTGCAGCTCCACCAGGAGGAGCCGGAGCGGCCCGTCTTCACGGCCATCAGCGTCGATCGGAGCGGCGAGGGAGATCCAGAGGCGCCCGACGAGGACACTTCGGACAAGATCCTCTTCATCGTCAACAACCTCGCGCCCAACAACTTTGACGCCAAGGTCTCGGAGATGTCGGACAGGATCGACCCCATCCACTTTGCATGGTTCGCCCATTACCTCGTCGCCCAGCGAGTCAGCATCGAGCCCAACAACCACGGCCTCTACCAAAAGTTTCTCGACGCGCTGTCGATGCCCCTCCTCGTCAAGCGCGTGCTTTACGAGACGTTCGTCAAGCTCGCTACGCTACTCAACTCGGAGAAGACCGTCCAGTCGAGCACCGAGCGCACCCTCCTCAAAAACCTCGGATCGTGGCTCGGTGGCCTCACGCTCGCCAAGAACAAGCCCATCAAGCAGCAGAACATCGCGTTCAAGGAGCTCCTCATCCAAGGATACGACAGCAACCGCCTCATCGTCGCCATCCCCTTCGTCTGCAAGGTCCTCGAGCAGTGCTCCAAGTCGCGAGTCTTCAAGCCGCCCAACCCGTGGCTCATGGCCATCCTTCGCCTCCTCGTCGAGCTCTACCAGTTCGCCGAGCTCAAGCTCAACCTCAAATTCGAGATCGAGGTGCTCTGTAAGAGTCTCAACGTCGACCTCAAGGACGTCGAGCCCACCGACATCCTTCGCAACCGACCCAAGGAGGCGCCTCCCGTCGAGCTTCCCTTGGCGAGCCTCATGCCTCAGGAGACGGACGAGCAGACGCTATCTCGCGGCTTTGCTCCTCCAGGAGTGCACTCGCTGCCCGGCGGCGAGCAGGGTCGCCCTCACGCCCCCGCTCTCATGCTCGGCGCCAACCAGGCCGGCTACTCGCTCTCGCTGCAGGGTGAGTTAGATGCTTCTCGCCCCTCGTTTGAAGCTGTACTGACCCTCTCTCCGCATCTAGACACCATCTCGGCTGCGCTCCAAACCCTCCCCAACCAGATCACCTTCAGCCCTCAGCTCCCCCTCTTCGCCAGCAACAACGCCCTCAAGCGTCTCGTCTTCGTCGCCATCGACCGCGCCGTTCGCGAAATCATCGCCCCCGTCGTCGAGCGCTCGGTCACCATCGCCGGAATCTCGACTCGCGAGTTGACGATGAAGGACTTCGCCATGGAGGGCGATGAGGAGAAGATGGGAACGGCCGCGCACCTCATGGTGCAGAACCTCGCCGGATCGCTCGCCCTCGTCACCTGCAAGGAGCCCCTTCGCATCAGCATGGTTACCCACATTCGCAACCTCCTCCTTCAGAACGGCTTTACCGAGCAGAACATCCCCGAGCAGGCCATCCTCCTCGTCGCTGCCGACAACCTCGAGCTCGCTTGCGGTGTTGTCGAGAAGGTCGCTATGGAGAAGGCGGTTCTCGAGGTCGACGATGGACTCGCTCCCGCTTACCTCGCTAGGAGGACTCACCGCGAGGTTCGTCTTTCCGCTCGACTCACGCTTTCTCGACATCGCTAACCTCCGCTTTCATCCACAGCGTTCGCGTGAGGCTTTCTGGGACACCGCCGCCATGGCTGCCTCGCACTACTCGGGCATGCTCCCCGATCCTCTTCGCCTCAAGCTCGGCGGTCTCCAATCGCAGCAGCTCCAGGTTTACGAGGACTTCTCGCGCGTTCGCACTCTGCAGATCCAAGCCGGTGAGCTTCCACCCCTCACAGCTCTCGACGTCGACGCCTGCTGACTTGCTTCACTCGCGCAGAGCAACGCAACGGAGCTGCCTACGCCGACTCGCCCGCCCTCGCCGCCGCGCAGACTCCTCAGGTCGCCGACGCTGTCGCCCCCGTCCCTACTCCCCTCACTGGCCCTCAAGCAATGGAGAAGTTCGCCGTGAGTTCTCGTCTTCTTTCCTCCCGTCGCCTGTCGCTGACTTGCTACTCAACTCACAGGGCCTCATCGCCGAGCTCGAGAAGCACCTCGGCACCGAGTCAACCACCGCTCTCGCTCGTCTCGCACCCGAGAGCGAGATTCGCCAGATCCTTCAGCAGATCCCCCTCGTCGCCGCTGGAACGGTCGCCCGCGACGAGACCGCCCTCGGATGCTCGCAGAAGATTGTCCAACTCCTCTACAGGAGCGAGACTGCCCTCGCTCGCGAGGTGTACGTCTTCCTCCTCGAGCGTCTCTGCAGCATCTCGATCAAGGTCGCCAAGGAGGTCACCGCCTGGCTCGTCTACGCCGAGGATGAGCGCAAGTTCAACGTCCCCGTCACGACTGCCCTCGTCCAGGCTCGCCTCATCAACGCTGCCGAGCTCGATGTGCAGCTCGCCAAGTTCATCGTCAGGGAGTACCGCCCCTCCGTCGTCGACTTTGCCGCTCGCTTTGTCGGCGAGTGCCTCCTCGAGGTTCCTCCCGTCGCTTCGCGCGATCAGCTCGTCAACACCCTCGAGTCGCTCGCTCAAGCTTCGCGTGTCGGCAAGGGAACCGATGCGTACGTCGCGTTATCAGCCTTTGCGGTCTCGCTCGACACTGACGTCTCTTTCGCCCACAGCTCGAAGCAGTTGCTCCAGGAGATCCGCGGTGCCGTCGAGCCCGCTCGCCCTGCGTCGCCTGGAGGCAAGAGCGACGACGCCGACGTGCGCCAGCAGCTCACCTTCTGCTTCGCCGAGTGGGTTCGCCTCTACCAGCAATCCTTCTCGGTTGAGAAGTCGTTCGTCGACTTTGTCGTCCAGCTTCAGAACCAGGGCATCCTCAAGGGCGAGGAGATCTCGTCGCTCTTCTTCCGCGTTTGCGCCGAGGTCAGCGTCGACAGCTACATCAAGCACAAGGCCGCTGGAGGATCGCCCGCGACCGGCATCTTCCAACCCGTCGACGCCTTCGCCAAGCTCATCGTCTTTATGATCAAGTACCACGCCGACCCGACGGGCGCCAACAACGACAAGGCCAAGGTGCACTACATGACCAAGGTCCTCTCGATCGTCGTCCTCGTCCTCGCCAACTCGCACGAGGAGCTCGGCCCTCACTTCCAGCAGAAGCCCTTCTTCCGCTTCTTCTCGAGTCTCTTGAGCAACCTCCACGCCATCGAGTCTCACCTCGGATCCGCCTACTACCAGATTCTGGTCGCGTTGAGGTGAGTTGATCTGAGTGAACGACAACCGCCCGACGCTTGCTAACTCGTTCGCTTTCGCAGCCACTCGCTTAACACGCTCCAGCCCCTCTTCTTCCCCGGATTCACCTTCTCTTGGGTCGGCCTCATCTCGCATCGCCTCTTTATGCCCAAGCTGTTGATGATGAAGGACAAGGAGGTGAGCGTCGTCGGCGACCGCTTCATTTCGGACGCGAAGCTGACTCGACTTCTTTCCCACAGGGCTGGTCGTCGTTCCACCGTCAACTCATCTCTCTCCTCCGCTTCCTGGCGCCCTTCCTCCGCCGCGGCGAGCTCGGAGACACCACCAGGGCTCTCTACCTCGGCACCCAGCGCATCATCCTCGTCCTCCTCCACGACTTCCCCGATTTCCTCTCGCAGGCCTTCTTCGCCTTGTGCGACGTCATCCCTCCCCAGTGCATCCAACTGCACAACCTCATCCTCAGCGCTTTCCCCGTCACCTCGTCCCATCGTCTCCCCGACCCTCTCCAGCCGGGACTCAAGATCGAGCTCCTCCCCGAGATTCAGAAGTCGCCTCAGGTCCTCACCGACTACACGGCTGCGTTGACCACGGCCGAGCTTCGCGCGCCCCTCGACAAGTACCTCCAGACCAAGGCGCCTGCCAACCTCCCCGCGACCATCAGGGAGCGCTTGACGGTGCCTCGCAACGAGGCGACGGCGTTGCCTACCGACCCCAAGTACAACATACCCCTCATCAACTCGCTCGTGATGTACCTCGGAGTCGTGGCCGTCAACCAGTCCAAGGCGTCGACCGGTGCCGTCAAGTTTGACTCCAAATCGGCTTCGGCGTTGCTTTTGCTCGAGCTCTTCACCGAGATGGATGCTGAGGGCGAGTCTTCTCGGCTCTTCGCTTGTTTGTGGACGTTTACTGACTCTTTACCGCTCACAGCTCGCTACTACCTCGTCTCGGCGGCCTGCAACCAGCTTCGCTACCCCAACGCCCACACGTCAGTCTCGCTCCTACTTCTCCTCCTTTCGTCAATGCTGATCCGTCTCTCATCTCACAGCGCCTGGTTCAGCGAGCTTCTTACCTCGGCCTTCTCGGAGTCGTCCAACGATGAGCTCAAGGAGACTATCGTGAGCCCTTTTCTCCCGACTCGACCGCTTCGAGCATCTCGCTGACCTTTTCTTCCATCACCAGGTTCGTTCCCTTTTGGAGCGTGTCCTCGCGCAGAGGCCTCACGCCTGGGGAATCCTCTACACCTTCGACCAGCTGCTCGATGAGCGGTTCAACTTGCAGTCGCAGAAGTGAGCTCTTCTCCTGCTCCCTTCTCCCGATGACGACGAAGCTGACACACTCCTTCTTTTCCTCGCCACAGATTCGTTCAGGCGGCTCCCGAAGTCGCCAACCTTCTCGCCTCTGTCGGGCAGCGCGCAATCGCAGCGGCGTCGTGAGCAGTTATGATACCCCATCTCTCCCCTCTCAAAGTCCAGATGTTCCGTGTATAGTACCCTTTGATAAAATGTGTTTCTCGGATTAACCTTACGCGGTCAGTGGACAGAGTCAGCGAGAGAGTCAGCGAGCCGACTTGAAGCGACAGGCCATCGCCGAGCGAGCGAGATCTAACAGTCTCTACATTCTACGAGGCTGTGCTTTCATCGCGAACAACGCGTCAAATCAATCTGTCGCTCATCTCATCGCTGTAGCTTGTGCAAAGCTCGTCGAGGCGTGAGATGGGCGAGCGAAATGAGCCAACTCGGCGCAACGCCCCTCTCCTCCTTGGTTTCCACCTCGCGTGCCATTTATCGCAAGAAATGAGTTCATCTGCTTCTCTTTACCTGCAAGCACTTGCAGCACAAGTCAAATGACGGAGGATGGCCTCGCCCGGCCTGCGAAACTAGAGCCACGAAGCAGACGGCGAGAGCGGAAAGACACCAGCCTCTCTTGCTTTCCTCCATCTCGCTCGTCAGCTCGCTTCACCTTCGTTCAGCAACAGGAAAAGACGGGCGTCGACTTGTACCATTCAACATGTCGGCCAAGAGCTCTTCTTCAGCCTTTCCGACGAACGCGCTCCACTCGGCTCTTATTGGGATCGTGCTGTCGCTCGCCGTCTTCCGCTTCTTCATCCAAGGTAAGTTTTCGCTTCGTTTCCTCTCAGCGCTGCTCGCTGCATCCCGTTCGGCGATTGCAACCGCTGCCGAGAGGTGCTCAGCCACCTCTCGACCTCTGCGCGAGCGGGAAGGGGTGACGGAGCCGCCTGCAACGTCGTCCAAGCAGCCGTTGCGCTTCCTGAGGGCCGGAAAAGAGCTCGGAAAACAACTGCTGCTGTTTCCCTACAGCTGAGGGGATGTGATGGCTCGCCGAGGAACGACGGGAGCGCATCTCAACGCCAGCGCGTCGTGGGGCCGTTGTGCTGACCTTGGCGCTCAATCCACTACAGATGCAGGCGACCGGCATCATTGTGAGGCTCTTCTGAATGAGGGACGATGGCTCGACTCGGCGCACCAGAGCTGGCAACCCTCGGGCTGCATGCTTCACAACTACTCGCCGAAGGAGGTCGCGACGTGCTTTGATGGCCGCCACATCGTCTTTGTAGGGGATTCGACCGTTCGTCAAGTGTTCTGTAAGCTCTTCCTACCTTCCGAAAGGTCGAACAAGCGCTAATGAGCTCTACAGACGCCGCCGTCAAGCACGCCGACAAGAGCATCGACACTACCGCCGAGAAGCACTCTGACCGCGACATTACGGTCGGCAAGACCAAGTTCTCGTTCTACTGGGACCCCTTCCTCAACAGCACCCGCATGGCCCAGCTCCTCGACGGCTCGCTCGGCCAGTCAGTCGGCGGCGGAACTCCTACCATGGCGGTCATCGGCAGCGGAATTTGGTACTTGAGGCATCCCGATTCGGGTGGCATCAACGCCTGGAACCACCGCATGGACGCTCTCTTCTCGGCGGTTTCCCCCTCCGGGCCCGTCGTCGCCGACGACGTGATCCTCATGCCCGTCGAGAACGCCATCGAGTCGAGGCTGTCGCCCGAGCGCGCTGCCACGGTGCACCTCGACGATATCAAGACGATGAATGAGGCTTTGGACCGACGCCTCCACGAGCCGCAATTCAAGCCGACTCTCGCCATCCCTCGAGCCTTCAACCAGCTCATCGACGGTCTGGAAGACGAGACGCTCGATGGCCTTCACTTCTCGGAGCCCATCTCCAAGGTGCAAGCCAGCATCCTTTTCAACCTCCGCTGCAACGACGTCCTCCCCAAGAAGTTCCCCTTCGACAAGACGTGCTGCTCGCAGTACCCCACTCCCAACTGGGTCCAGAGTCTCCTTCTCCTCATCCTCCTAGCATGGGCGCCTGCTGGTCTCTACCTTTACTCCCGCTGTGAGTCTTGGCTTGCACCGTCGAGATCTCGACGATTACTGACTCGGCCTCTTCGCAGCGGACATCTCCATCTCGACCTATTCCTTCTTCCCCGAGCAGAAGTACCTCCTCCCCATCACCATCTTCGGCCTCGCCGTCTCCTTCCTCTTCGTCGCCGACCGCACCTCGCTGTTCCTCAAGGAGAACAAGCAGTACGATGCTCTCACCTTCGGCGTGCTCTGCCTCGCCGCGCTCGGGGCCGGTCTGGCGACGATGAAGCCCGCCGAGAAGGACCTTGGATTCCTCAACCGCGACCAAACCGACGAGTGGAAGGGATGGATGCAGATCGCCATCCTCATCTACCACTACGTCGGCGCCTCCAAGATCAGCGGCATTTACAACCCCATCCGAGTCCTCGTCGCCGCCTACCTCTTCCAAACTGGATACGGCCACCTGAGTTTCTTCCTCAAGAAGGCCGACTTTGGATTCTCGCGCGTCGCCAACATCGTCATCCGCCTCAACCTCCTCACCGTCGCCCTCGCATATGTCATGCATACGGATTATCTCTCCTATTATTTTTCGCCGCTCGTCACCATCTGTAGGCTGTTTCGCTTTGAGAGAAGACGACATCGTGCTGACTCTCTTGCTGCTCGCAGGGTTCGGCATCATCTGGGTCACGATGTGGGCCGGCCACCAGTACAACGAGCGCCCCGCCTTCCTCCTCGGCAAGCTCGCCATCGCCGCCGCCCTCACCGCCGTCTACTTCCAGATGGAGGGACCTCTCGAGGCTACCTTCTCGGTCGTCAACGCCATCTTCGCGACCGAGTGGAACGCCAAAGAGTGGCGCTTCCGCGTCACGCTCGACATGTGGATCGTCTGGGTCGGCATGTTGACGGCGTACGCCTTCATCAAGATCAAGGAAGCTCGCCTCACCGACCGCCCCGAGTGGCCGCAATGGCAGCGCATGACCATCATCGGCTCGGCCGTCACCATGGCCGCCTACTTCGTCTTCGAGCTCACTCGGGCGAGCAAATTCGTCTACAACGGATGGCACCCCTACGTCTCCATGTTCCCCGTCCTCGCCTTCTGCGTCCTTCGCAACGCTACGCCCTACCTGCGGTCGACCTCGTCCAAGTTCTTCATCTTCTTCGGCCAATGCTCGCTCGAGACCTTCATCATCCAGTTCCACCTGTTCATCGCCGGAGAGTGAGTCTGAACTTGTATTTGATTCTTCTGTACCGCTAGCTGACTTGCTCTCGCTCACAGCACTCGCGGCATCATCATGATGATCCCCGGCGGACCCTGGCTTCGACCCCTCAACTTTGCCATCACCTCCCTCGTTGTGAGTAGCAGTTCTGACCTCCTTCAAACGCGGAGCTGATCTCTTCACTCTTCTCCACAGTTCGTCTACGTCAGCAACCAAGTCGCCGGCGCAACGGGCAAGCTCACCGAGTGGATTTGTGCTAAGGGAGCCTCCCTCCCTCGGACCAACCCTCCTACGCGCGGTGCAGCAGTTGCTCCTCCTCCCACCGGAGGAGCAGGTGCTACCACGGGCGAGTACGTCGCGCTCTCGACCGTCGGTGATGGAGCCAACGAGGAAAAGAGCAGCCCCGTTGCGGCGCCGCCACCGCAGTCGGTCTTCGCTAAGGGCGTGGACTTCATCAAGAAGGATCTGAGGTTCAAGTTTGCTGCCATCTTTGTGGGATTGTGGATTCTCAACGAGATCTGTGAGTTACTCGGCTGTCCTTCGTCCTTCTCGAGGACGAAAGCTAACTCTTTCTCCCTTCGCAGATCCCTCAACCCCATGAGCACGCGACAGCTGCATCGCATAGTAGAACACGATGAATGAGGGTGTTTCTGGTAGAAAGCATGGTATTCAGAAGTTTTCGGCTGTCAGATCCCACTCGTTGCGACTCGAGTCCGAGCTCCTTCGGCGATGCTCTCTCGCTTCCTTGTTCCTCTTCTACGCTCTTTCGCGCCACTTCTTTAGAGCACTCAAAAGTATGGACGCCGTCTTGGATCTTGCTGTGTACTAACGAGCTGACTAGCACCACTTCGGACGACGTCGCCTGCCGCACCCGCTGGAGGGCCTGCGAAGCCTCGCGACTCGCCTTCGCGCCGGTTCCAAGAGGTCGAGAGTATAAGAGCGCGAACTACTCTTGAGCTCTTGAGCATCAGCCATCAGGCAGACACCTCAGACAAAGACTCAGCCATCACGTTCTACTTCACCAACCGCCGCATGTGAGCTTGCTAAGCTGCGACCTCATCGCCGAAGCTCTTCGCCGATCTTTCTCCTCCGCTATCACAGGCCTACCCCCTTCGAGCTTCATACTCAAATCACTAATAGTGAACCTCTACCTACCGCTGCGAAGGTGAGATGAACGTCGCCCATCCCCTCTCCTTCACCAAGCTAACCTCGGCTTTCCTCCCTTTTCAGCTCGCTTCCCCTTCCTCCGCTTCCAAGTCCAAGACCGCTACATCCACCAAGCCGACACCATCCAACAAGATCGCCCAGTGGTCAAAAGCAAGCGAACAAGAGCTTGAATCGGAGATCGTGAGTTTTTTTCTTTCGCTCTCTCGGAGTCTCGGCGCTCGGAGCAGGCTCGCTGACTTCGTTCGCTTCGCCCAGCTCCACGCTTGGGACTACCAGTACTGGTGACACTACGCTACAACGTTTCGGCTTGTACACTAGATCTCCCCACTCAGCCGTATATACTACTCTGTACCTCGTCTCGCCTCCAATCAGTACCCTTCGTCCCCCTCCCCACTCCGTACTCTCCCCTCAGCTTTACTCTGGCAATCGCAATGCACCGTCTCCCCTCAACTTGCTACAGAGCGAACTCCACGCGTTGGTGATGAGGCTAAGGAGCCATCCGAACCAAGTCTGCGAAGGGGCCGAGCTGCCTTGATGGGAGGGGAAGGGTTCGCGAACAGCGGCGAGGGAGACGATGTCGAGGCTGAAGTCGCCGTGCTGGGCGCCAAAGTTGGAGCGACACATGAAGGAGAGTCTGCGCGAGCGGGAGCGGTCAGCTTAGCATTTTGAGAGCGAGAAAGGAGAGCGCCGAGGAGGAGGGAACTCACTCTTCGATCTTCTCCGAGTTCAACGGCTTGGCCTCCTTATCCTCCCTACCACGGTACGTAGCCTTGAAGTCCTTCCACTCTGCGACAATCTCCACCTCACGATCCTTCTCCCCCGCGAGCTCGCGGAGGTCGAAAGCCATCTCGTAGCTCAGAACGCTCTCCCTTCGGCCGTCTTGCCTCCTGCCGGGGATGTCGTTCTTGAGAGTGAGGACGAAAGCAGAAGGATGGCCCTGTGGGATGTGCGAAGGGACGCTCAGAGTGATGGCGAGACCGCTGAAGTCGTGAGGCGAGAGGGAGAGGGTAGGCTTGAAGGCGGTCGACTGAGAAGCGAAACCGGCTCCTCCGAGCGCAGAGATGTCTGTGATGGGGGCAAAAATAAGGTGAGCTACAGCCCCGACTCTCAGCAGCGAAGTAGCGCACCCAAATGACCCGAGAAGCGAGCCCGGTTGCTCTCATCGAGGACTTTCCATTGCGAAGTCGAAGCTCCGCCGCGAACGGTATCGTTTACAGGACCGAATGTAGGCCAATCGTGGTGAGGTCCGAAGAGGATTTGACGAGACATTGAGGGAGCAAGCTGAGCGAGCCAGATGAGGCGGGAAGCGAAGAGGCGAAGCTTGGCTCTGACGTTTAACCTCGTTTCGCTGCTCGCATCTCGTCAACGCTGGCTTCTCGGCATCTGCTCAATCCGCTGGCCCCCTTGGGTCAGCCTACACCCTCACAGCGAGATGGTGTACCAGAAGAGCTCGAGCGCGACTTGAGAGCTTGTGAGTCGTCGTTGAAGAGCTGCAGTTGACCACAGCTGACCTTTTACTCGCCTGCAGATGGAGCATTACTCATCCAGCAAGCAGGTGTAATGCTCAAAGCGTGAGTCTCGCCTTTACTGTAGCTTCAGCGCGCCAGGAGCTGACCCTCTCGTCGCGCTTCTCCCTCGCGCTATACCCTACAGACCGCAAGTCGTGATGGCTACAGCACAAGTCCTCTTCCAGCGCTTCTGGTTCGTCACCTCCATGAAGCACTTTGGCATCAAGGTGAGCTCTCGCGCCTTGTTTTGTGCTGTCGAGCCACTCGAGCTGACCCTCCCTCGGCGCTCGTTCGCTTAGGACATCGGACTCGCCGCCCTCTTCCTCGCATCCAAACTAGAAGAATCCCCTCTCCGCATCCGCGACCTCATCAACTGCTATTCGTACCTCCTCGAGCTCGTTTCGCACTGCTCCAAGGCTCCCTACCCTCCTCCGACCTCCTTCACCTCCTACGTGCCCATGGACTACTTCGCCAACGAGTTCTACGACACCAAGGAAGCCCTCGTTATCGCCGAGATGCAAATCCTCAAGCGTTTGGCCTTCCAGACCCAGTGTGGTCTCCCTTACGGCCATCTCGTCAACTACCTCAAGGTGCTGGAGCTCACCGACGATGATGAATTTGTAGCGAGATGTTGGGGCTACGTCAACGATATGTGAGTGGCTCTCTTTGACCCTCCCCTTCCCTACACGGCGGCTGATCAGGCTTCGCCGAACCTCACCTTTCGCTCCACAGGCTTCAAACTCCCGCGCCCGCTCTCTACCCTCAAACCTCCCTAGCCATCGCCGCCATCTACCTCTCCACGCGCGTCAACTCACCACCCATTGCCCTCCCTCTCTCGCCCGTCCCCTGGTGGACCCTCTTCGACACGACCGAGGACGAGATTCTCGATGTCTGCGGGATGCTTCTCAAGTTGTATCAGGATTGGGGGAAGGAGTTGACGGGTACGGGAGAGAAGATGGGTGTGTGGAGGAAGGCGGCGGGGTTGCCGATTGATAAGAAGGGCGTGAGGGAGAGGATTGAGGGCGCGGCGCATGGGAATGGGAGGGCGAATGGTGATTCGAAGCAGTAGGGAGTGTCAAATCGGGGAGATATGCTATTGGTGAGCTGCTTTCTCAGCTGTGAAGGTCTTCTCCTAACGCGCCGCTGACCTTTCTTTGCTTCTCCAGCCCGATTCGCCCTTCTCGGCCGAGTAAAAGCTCACATTGACGAGCTCAAATGTTGTAACAACCGATTTATCTACTCATAACAACCTTTACGACCCTCTGCTCCTGCCCCTCGCCCTTCTCTACGCCCCTCGCTTCAGAATCGCCTTCTCAACAAATTCCCGCTCCTCACCAACACTCATTTTCAGCTTCCCCTCTTCTGTGAACTCGTTCACGAAGGTTTCTTCTGCTGTCCAATACTCCTCATCACCGAGGAAAGCCTTCAACGCGGCCCATCCAGGGAAACGGATCTGAATCGTCGCCGAGAAGTCGTCCAGCAGCGGTGCTTCACCTCCGAGGATGACCGAGAGCTTTGAGGATGCTAATGGTGTGGTGTAGGTCTTGATTGGTGATCGGAATGGTCAGCAAGGAGCGACTGAAGAGGTGCAAGACGAGCCAGCCTTCTTCGGGTCTTCGGACTCACCTGGCTTAGCGAGAGGACCTCATGACGCTCGGCTATTCGTAGCAGCGTCTCTGCGAAAGTTGCACTGGCCTTTTCGAACGATTCGTCGGAGAGTGAGGGTCTCTTGGTCACGAAGAGGGAGAGGGCGATGGGCTTGCGTGACGGTGGTGGCCTGTGGAGAGAGATTATGAGCTACAGGGAGAGTAGGATGATCTAGTGTAGGGCTCACATGAAGCTACAGAAACAAGAGTGATTGATGCAAGCAGCGGGCGGACCACAGAAGAAGGAGAGAAAGAGCGAAGGTGGCGCGCAAGCTCTCTCGAGGGATTTGTGGGGTAAGGAGGTGCAGGAAGGTAACGGCAACTGTCTACAGCTTCGGAACAGATTGTGTATGTTGTGCTACAGCTCTCTACCCCTGTTCCCTCTCGCACTTTGTCCTGCTCCGGCCTAGTAAAGGCCGACCTTGTCTCGTTCGATTCCCATCTCTCGCTCTTCTCGCTCTTCTCGCCTCTTTCGCTCTTCCCACATTTCTGCAACAGATCAAGCAGATTTGTCGTATCGGTCTCCTGCTCGCACATCGTCCCTACTCGCCTACACACCCCTCAGTCTCCGCCTCAGCCCTTTCGAACGAGCATCATCATGTCTCCTCCCGCCGTCGTCCTTTTCGCCTATCAGCAATCGCCCTACGCCGCCAAGCTAGAGCTCTGCCTCTTGCTCAAAGGTATCAACTACTCCTACTGCACCGTCGGGCGGATGCCCCCTCGTCCGGCCCTTCAGGCTCTCGGAGTGACCTACCGCCGGATTCCAGTCCTCGCCATCGGCAACGACATCATTTTCGACACGGCTCTGGCCATCGTAGCATTGGAGGAAGCTTTCCCCGAGAGCAAGAGTCTTGCCGGTAGGAATTGGGCTCTGCAGCAGGCATCGTCGTTCTTCTGGCTCGACCGAACCGTTTTCCAGACTGTGGCGGGCATGCTCCCGTGGGATGCGCTGGTGAGTTGGTGCAGAGTCTTTCGAACGAGCTGTAGCTGACCCTCTCCCCCAGCCCGAGGAGTTTGTCAAGGATCGAAGTTCATACCGAGGGGGCGACCCCATTGATCCTGCCAAGATGATCGCTGCACGCCCTCAGCTACTCTCAGCGATCCGTCAGCACATGGTGTGTTCTTTCCCTTTTCTCTTCAACCGAGCTACCCTGACCCCAACCCCCCTTCGCAGGACCTCATCGAGTCTCAGCTGGCCTCTCGCGCCGAGCCCACCAACTTCTTCCTCGATACTCCCTCCATCACCTACCTCGACATCTCACTCTACCACAAGCTCAACTGGCTTTCCAGCATGGGTACCGCCGACTCCATCTTCAAGCCTACCACCGCTCCCTCCTTCCCTCTGACTTTCTCCTGGATGGATTTGATCCGCGTCGCCATTTCCGAGGCCATCAGGTCGCATCCAACTCAAGGCATACCCTCTCAAATCAGTGACCAAGAGGCCGCTTCCCTCATCTACTCCTCAGCCCCCAACGGCTCACCCAAGGTCGACTCGGAGGAGCCCCTTCTCGTCGCCGGCTGGCTAAAGCTGGGAGACGAGGTCGAGGTGACGCCTACCGATACTGGAAAGGTTCCTCAGAAGGGAAAGCTGGTTGGATTGGATCGACAGAGAGTGGTGATTGAGGTGGTCGGCGAGGAGGGAAAGGCGGCGAGGGTTCATGCCCCGAGGTTGGGCTTTTCGGTGCAGAAGGTCAAGTGAGGGGTCGCGTGTGTGTAAACTAGAGGTTTCTTATTGACTGCAAAACACCACTGTACCTCTCATTGCTATTTCCAAGGTCGTTCGGCGATCTTTCGGCGCTCGGTCGAAACTCGAGGGACGTAAGAGGGGATACACAACTCCGGGAGGCCTGTCCTTGGTCATCCTACAGTATTACTTCACCTTAAAAAAAGCCTGAGCTGAGCTTCCTGGGGTTTACTTTGCCTTGGAAGGCGGAATGAACGACGAAAGATCGTCGCTCCAAGTAGTTGGTCAGCTAGTCTTGTACAGCTGACTGACTTTGTGCTCTCATGAGGCGGTAAGAGACTGCATAAAGGACAGTCGACCGAAGCTTGCTTCTTGCCTTCACTGCAATCAAGCAGCTCTCGAGCTCCGCACCCCCTCTCCCTTCTTGGACTTCCCCACTCTCGCTCCCTCTTCCTCTCCGCGTCACCTCACCTCTCACTTCTCACCTCGGCAGCCATGGTTGCATCTAGCACTGAAGGACCCGTCATCGTAGTCATTGGAGCTACAGGAGCACAGGGCGGCAGCGTCGTCTCCGCTCTCCTTCGCTCTGATCGCCCTTACCAGATTCACGCCGTTTCGAGGGATCCCTCCAAGCCCTCGGCTCAAGCTCTTGCTAGCAAGGGATGTACCGTAGTTAGTGGAGACGTCAGCAAGCCTCAAGACCTGCAGCGTTTGTTCAAAGGCGCTCAGCTCGTCTTCGCCGGTGCGTCGTCCCGCTCGCCTCCCCGTCTGGCGGCTCACGGAGAGCTGGATCCTGCTCGGAGCAGCAGCTGATCTAAAATGAATGTCTACAGTGACCAACTACTGGGAGCACCAATCGGCCGAGAAGGAGCTCGCCGACGGCAAGGCCATCATCGACGCCGCGAAGGACGCCGGAGTCGAGCTGTTCATCTGGTCGGGACTCGAGCCCGTTAGCAAGATCTCGGGTGGAAAGCTTGACAAGGTTCACCACTTCGATTCCAAGGTGCGTTCTGTGCTGTTCTGACAATCTCCGAGCTTTCAAGCTGACTTCGCCGAGCTCTCGCCCCTCGCAGGCTGCCATCACCGACTACGCCAAGTCCACTGGCATCCCTCTTGCCGTCGTTGAGCCTGGTAGGTGCTTCATGCTGTACTGCCGCCTTACAAGGTCGGCGGGCCCGCTTGGCCCAAGTTCCTCGCCGAACCCTCGCCCTCGGCTCTCTTCTCGACGCCCTTCCGTCGAGCTCACCATCTTCTCCACTCACAGGATGCTACTCGACCAACTTTGTCGGAATGTTGGGACCTCAGAAGGTAAGCCTCATCCGTCTCTCTTCTGCCTCAGTGTTTGCTGATCTCCCCGCCTTCTCCCTTCCGTCTTCCCCAGCAACCCGACGGATCCATCGCCGTTGCTCTCCCCGTCTCGTCCAAGACGGTCGTCTCGCTTCTCAACCCTAGCGAGGATTACGGGGCCTACGTTCGCGAGGCCATCGAGTCCCCTTCCTTCGGCGCTGGATCGACCGTCTACGCCGCCTCGGAGGAGCTTACCCTCGAGGAGATGGTCAAGCAGTGGAGTGAGGGTGAGTTGAAGCTCGTTTTGGTGATACGAGAAAGACCCTCGAGCATCCAAGCATCGATCTAACCACTCTCCTCGCGCCCGTGCAGTCACCGGCAAGCCCGCGACCTACAAGCAAATCCCCGTCGAGGCCTACGTTAGCGCTGGCGGTCATTTGGGCGAGGAGATGTACCAGATGCTCGCTTACTTCCAAGATTACGGATACTACGGAGGCGCCGATATTGGACCTTCGCAGGCGTCGCTCGCTCAGCCCGTTGGAACTTGGAAGCAGCTCGTCGCCAAGTCCGATTGGAGCAAGTTGGATCAGTAGTGGAGGTTGATTTGATAGCAAGCGCTTTGCGCTTCGAGGCTTGAGCAGTAGTCTTCCGTTTGTGCTTCGAATAGGAATCCGCCGTCCGTGCTTTGAGTCCGACTTCGGCGAGACTGAGAGGGAGGACGATAGCTAGCTCACGTCACCAGAGCTACCTCAGCTTCGAGAGATGCGAAAGTATTACTGATGCGTTACATGACGAACGAGCCGTTCCCTGTTCTATCCCTGCCTCCGAAATTGGCTTCCCCTTCCGCCGAACCTGCTCCGAGCCCGCCGCCCACCTCAACCTCGCTGCAAGTCTTCCATCGTCAACACTCCAACTCCACTCGCGACCAATCTAACCTCAAATTCTACATCTATCACTCCGCTCGCGCCTGAAGCCTTGGCCTTTGCTACGAGGTCATGCAAAGCGCGCTTCTTGTACTCGGCCAGCGAGAGGGGAAGTTCGACCGCCGAAATGGGAAGTGGTGAAGCGTACGCGCCGGCGACGAGCCCTGTAGTATCGCTTAAAGCTTGTCCTGTAAGGGTGGACGTGGTGGAAATGGGTAGGGCGAGGGGCTTCGAGTGCTGTTCAAAGCGGAACCTCAAGATCAGCGCCGAACTCGCTCTTCATTCGCGTAGATGCTCACCTCCATGATGCTGGCGATATACGAAGGGAGGAAAGAGAGGATAAGGAGCTTTCCCAGCTTTTCTTTGGCCGTTCTGCTTGCTTCTAGGTCATACCATTCTCTTCTCGTTCGCCTCTCGGCGCTGCCAGGAGGCGCACGCTCTCCCTTGCGAGCGGCTCAACAGCTATCAGCGAGGTGTACACCATCAGTTGACACCAGCGCTTCACTCCACCTAGAAAGATGATGGGCGAAGAACCTGTGAAAGCGAAAGGGAAGCATGCGCCCCGAGGCTTCGGCGCCGAGGAGTCGAACTTCAAGTCGAACGCAGGGAAGCAGAAGAGGTCAAGTAGCCCCTCGGAAGACGCTGAAAGCAGACTCTGCCGGCGTGTAGACCAGCAAAAGGAGACCAGCAAAAGCCCCAAGTTACAGCTCACGAAGAGACGACTACCTCCTTCCTCCCTTCTTCGTGACCATCTGGAAGCCATCATCATCGACGACAGGCTCTTCCTTCGGCCTACTGCTACTAGCGACGGGCGCCTCCTCCACACCTTCCATCTCCTCATCACTATCCTCCCCGCTCTCGTCGTCGCTGTCGCTATCGTCGTCTCCCGCACGCTGAGCTCCGTAGCGCTGCACTCCATCCTCCGCCTTGGCCTTGGTAGCAGCCTCGGCGAAGCGCTCAATCATGCAGGGTTGATGCGGAGGAGGGGTGGTGACCCTAGTGACACACTCCTTCCACAGAGCGGTGAGGTCCTTGGCGATGGTAGCCTCGCTGCCGTCCTCGAGGGTGATATTGAAGGCGTGGCTGAGGACATGGAGAAGGACGGCCTCAATGTCGTCCTGATCGGGTACAAGGGCCGTCTCGGCAGTGATGGTAGCCGTCTCGGAGACAGCCTCGGCGGCGGTGGTGTAGAAGAGGTCGACGATGTCCTCGGCGAGGTGGATACGGCCCTCGGCTCCTCCCCAGCCTTGGCTGATGGCAATGCGAAGCGCAGGCCAAACGTGAAGGATGTCGATGGTGCTCTTGGCGAAGGGACCGAGAACGAGGTCGGGAACGGAGGGAGCGGCCGATGCCATGATTCTGCAGTGGAGTAGAGTCAGTAGGTGGTTCTATAGTCGCGAACACACTCCGTCTACCAGAGCAGCTTGCGACACGAGCCTGGCGAAAGGCTGCACGGGCAGCGAAAGGGTGCTCTGGTAACCGCAGAGCAAAGACGCTACTCACAGAGCTGCTGGAAGGTTGCGGGTAGTTGTGGTGGAGCAGGGGAGGTCTGCGAACATTGGATGCATGTCAGTGCAGCTCCGCCACCTCTGTGTCAGCGGTTCGAGCTCACCTTGACGACGAAGGAAAGTTTGGGCAGGCAGAAGTGTGCGACGGGCCTGTAGTTGAAGTACGAAGCTGCTGAGAGCTGTTGTGTACTCGAAGACGAGCTTGGATGAAGTTCGGTGGGATTCGACGAGGTGCGAGTGGAGACGAGGAAAGCGGCGGAGAGCAAGAGTCGAGGGCTTGCGAGGCGCAGAAGGCCAACTTTCGCTGAAGATCCTTCAAGCCTTTACAGGGTTGCAGCAGATCTATCACATAATTTTACTGAGCTTACCGAGCTCTGCCGCGTTCCAAGCTCCAATAGCGACGACTGGGGAAGAGAGGAGGGTTAGCCGAGCCTTCGCCGAACGCTCTGCCTTGCGAAGCTCACCATCAGCGCCGAGGTTCATGATATCGACTGCGAGCGCGAGTCAAGATCAGTAAAAGTCCCCTAAGCGCAAGCAATTACTTACATCCCTGCTCAAAGCGCGCCTGAACTTGCTCGGCGGAGGTGCAGAACTGTCGCGAGGGTGGATCGTCAGCGATGCGACAAAGCAAGCAGATCTGAGCTTCAGGGAGACGCTCACCATTCCAGCAAACTTGCCCGCCGCTTTGCAAGCCGCGAGTACTCGAGCGATGGCTTCCTGCACCTCGGGAATCGAGGCATGCTCGGTCGCGGGGTAGCCCATGGACGATGCGAGATCGTTAGGGCCGACAAAGAGGAGATCTATGAGGAGAAAGGGAGGTCGAGAAGCGGTCAGCAAGTAGCTCGACGCTGAGCAGGCGCGGGAGAAGGGGTCAGCTCCGACCGAGAAGCTCACCGATGCCGTCGACCTTGGCAATCTCCTCGCAGTTCTCCACCCCTTCCACCGTTTCGATCTGCACACCAACGAACGTGTTTCGGTTCGAGGAGGCGATGTAGTCGGGGAGTGATTGGCCAAAGACTTGGGGAGCAAAAGGACTGCCGACCCCTCTGATACCTAGATGAGAGGGAGGGTCAGCGGTGATGGAAGGTTGGGCAGTGAACTGAAGCTATACTTACCCGAGATGAGGCTTGGGTCCTTCGCCAGCTTGGCCTTGGGTACAGGGAACTTGCAGTAGGAGACGAATCGCCGAGCTTCCTCCTTTGAAAGCCGAAAGGTCAACGGGAGCAGAGAGGGCAAGCGAACGGAAGAGAACTCACGGCGGTACCCATCATAGGGCAGAGTAGACCATGGGCGCCTGCATCGAGCGCACGCTTGACCATCCAGTTCTCGGGAGCAGGGATGCGAACAATCGGCGAAGAGCCCGCTGCCGAGACGGCGCCGACCGAGGCGTGCATGTCGGCATCGGCGAGATTGCCATGCTCGCAATCTACGAGCACGAAATCGTAGCCCATCTGAGCCGTCATTCGAGACAGGCTGGCGCCGGGGAGCATCTGCCACGAGCCTGCAAAGCCGAGAGGGTCAGCAAGTGGGCTCGGTACAAGTCTAAGCATCTGTGAGGTCGCTCTCGACGTCCGAAGTGCGCTGCAGATCCAGCGATAGCTAAACTCACCGACAACGGGCTTCCTGACGGCTCCCTCCGCAGGACGCGCCTTCTGCAGCGCCGGCCAAAGTCCCAGACGTTCCTCTGTACCGTTGCGAGCTACCGTGTGTGTTCCGTAGGACATTGGAGAAGAATAGGCAAAGGAAGCGAATCGGAGGAAGGCAACCCTTGAGTCAGTCGACGCGAGCCGGCCGACGGTCGACGGCAGTGGGGTTCATCCATCAGCGCGATGTTGGCAAGCAAGAGAAGCTGCAGTACGTTAAACCGAGACTCCCGGAGGTTCTGTCCTGCGAGCCTGCGTGAAGCAAAACGGCTGAGACTCCTTTCGAAGGCTTCGCAGGCCTGCACGCCGAGCAGAAGCCTCCGAACGGTAGCCCCGTGTAGCTGAGCAGGTCCCTAATCCTGTATTCCACCAGCGCAGCGAAAGTCGAGAGTCGAGAAGCGAGCTGGACGAGTGAATGGCAGGAGAAAGAGAAGCGAAGCAGGTTGGCTCCGTCCTCATCTCTCGTCCAAAGGAATCATCGCCGAAGCTCGTTACAACCGTACAGAAGCTTTCTGTCTGCTACCAAGGACGTCGCTCTGCTCGCTACCCAGTCGATTCGCTCTTCTCGTGGAGATCTCAAGGTGAGCTCGTCTCTTCGACCCGGGTGGTGGAGAGACAGCGATGCGGGAGAGCAGCAGAGCAGGCTACGAATGAAGTGAGAGAGCAGCGTCTGCTCTTTCTCTTGCTCTCGCTACCTGTAGCTCATCAAGAGCGAAACTCGCGATCTCGCAAGCTGACTTCTTATCGTTCGGCTTTCGCAGGCTCTGAACCACGTCTAGCTCGCTGTTGAACTCACAGGTCAGCTAGAAGTACTCCTGTACACCGCCTACTGCTCGTGCTGACCCTTTCACGACCTCGCAGACCACCCAATCGTCATTCTCCGGTTGCGTTGACTCTCGCTCCCTTCGCTCACCCGCCGAATCCACCCCTAGTAGGTCGCTGCAGCTCCCCATCAACAAAGAAGGGCGTCAACTAACCCCGCGAATCCCACCAGTCCCTAAAACCACCATGTCGACCAAGACCGAAGAGTTCCCGGCCATCCAGCCCGGCGCCTCCCTCATCATCGCCTGGCAGATCAAGAACAAGCGTGCTCTCGTTGTAGGAGGAGGAGCCGTGGCCGCAGGTCGTCTCTCCGCCCTCCTCAACGCCAACGCTCTCGTCACCCTCGTCGCCCCTTCTTCGAACCTCTCGCCCGAGGTCGCCAGCCGAATCGCCGACGTCTCCCTCACCACGCCCTCCTCGGAAGGCGCCACCCCCTCCCTCACCTACATCGACCGAGTCTTCGCCGGCGAGTCGGACCTCGAGGGCATGGAGATGGTCCTGACCGCCATCGACGAGATTGGCCTCTCGTCTCGCATCTGCGAGATGTGCCGAACTCGAAGGATCCCAGTCAACGTCGCCGACGTGCCGCCCGAGTGCGACTTTTACTTTGGCTCGATTGTACGACGAGGACCGCTGCAGATTATGGTCTCGACGGGAGGCAAGGGCCCGAGGATCGCCAACCGAGTGCGAAGGGCGATTGAAGGGACGTTGCCCGACAGGGTGGGGGATGCGATTGAGAGTGTGGGAACGTTGAGGAGCGAGTTGAGGAAGGTGGCGAACGGCAAGGATAAGGCGACCATTGAGAGGAGGATGGATTGGATGGTGAGGGTCTGCGACAAGTGGAGCTTGGCCGAGCTGGCCGAGATGGACGAGCGGATGAGGCAGGAGGTGTTGGATGGATGGGAGGATAATGTCGCCAAGGGGTACTGGGATGTGAATGCGGGAGTGTTGGGCAAGGCGGCGAGCGCGTTGGGATTGGGCAAGTGCCCGGCGAGGGATAGCCCCGATGGAAAGGCTTCGAGGTGCCCCTTTGTGCTGACTAGCAGCGGCTTCTTGCTAGGATTGACGGCTGGTGTAGTAGCTACTGCGGCGGTGATGAGGCGATGGAACTGATCTGGTGTTGTACTGGTCGTCCTTCTGCGAAGGGGAGCACCGAGAGCTTCAGCGCCGAGAGTCGTCTTTCGAGGCGAATGGGAACATGCAGAGGCTTCCAAGCAAGAACTATAGCCTATTCAAACCCCCTATTGAAACCCGTGAGAAGGCACAGCACCTTCTGCAGGCGATTCTTGAAGTTGGTTCTCCCTCGTTGAAACGCGGGGCGGCCGCTCAGCTCCTTCTTGCTCCTCCCATCTCCTCGTCTTCTCGTCTCGCCCAGCAACCGTCTCGTCTCGACTTCCACCACCTCCTGCATAAACCCACACATCTACAGCTCCTTCCTTTGCCGCTTCTCGCGACCTCCTCGAAATGCTCGGACTCAAGGCCACCATGGTCAGCTCTTTCTCGCCTTCGTCTTCGTCCGTTCGAAGCTTGAACTAACGCGCTACATCTTGCAACGCTACAGGCCATCATTGACAACTCGGGAGCGCTGGTAGCAGAGTGCGTGAACGTCCTCAAGGTAAAAACTGGTCACGGCATGGCTCGGATAGGTGAGTCGTTCGCGCCGTTTCTAGTGGTCGTTTTAAGGTGCAGAGAAGCTTGCTGTAGCCTTGTAAACCGCGCCCGCCTTGCCTGCTGCTCTCCTCGCTGAATCGTCGCTGATCTCTCCCTCACAACAACCTCCCGTTCTCCGCCTCCCCTCTCCTCTCTCGCCCCCGCTTGCAAACCTACAGGAGACGAGATCGTCGTAGTCATCAAGCGCGCTCGTCCCATTTCCACCGCCACCACCGCTTCGGCCGCTTCCAACGCCCAGAAAGTCCGACGAGGAGACGTTCGCCGCGCCGTGGTCGTGAGGACCAAGTACCCTACACGCCGACCGGATGGCCGTTACGTTCGCTTTGACGATAACGCTGCTGTGCTCGTCAACAGCAAGAAGGAGATGATTGGAAACAGGATTGGAGGAGTTGTCGCCGCCGAGCTGAGGAGCAGGGGATGGGGCAAGATCGTTAGTTTGGGTGAGTGCAGAGTTATTCGGACGAGTAGAAAGTTTCGAAACTGACTCTCTTTCTCCAACAGCACCCAAGGTTGTTTAAGAAGCGCTCGCAATATCACACACATCCCGACTCGATCATTTCGGCGCTGGAAGCGAAGCTCGGCGAATGGCAGCTAGCAACTTCTCGCGTTCTCGCATCATGCTGTCCTGTACAGATCTAGGTATTACCGCCCGACTCGGGGTATCTACAGCCCGCCGTTCCCATCTCCTACTCTCCCTCCCCTTGAAGTTCCTTCAAATCCAACCGCCCTCCATCAGCGGCGGCACCCTCCTTCCCAACTCCTCCATCACCGTCTCGCCGTACAAGGCCCATCCGAGCGCAAAGAAGATGAGGAGAACGCCGAGGGCGAACTGATTGCCGTCCTTGCCGAGGGAGGGGAGGGAGAAGGGGCGTTGGATGGAGACGTCGACGGAGTGGATGAATCCCGGGGAGAGGTCAGAGTGGAGGATGTAGAGGGTTTGCCGCTGCAGCAGGGGTCGAAGGGGGATCAGTGAGTGCTCTGGCTCTCGGCGCGCGGAAAGAAGTTCGAGACGAAGCTCGACTGAAGCTCACCTCTTCATCATATCTCCACTCGCCATCCTTCTTCTCCAACCTCACCCTCAACGTTCCTCCCACCTTCTCAAGCGCCTTCTTCCCAAAAGTCCTCCTCGGCAGATAAACCTCCGTCTCCCTGGCCCTCGGCATCTCACCCACCACAGGGGGACTATCGCACCTCGCCTGACTCTGATCCAATCGCGGTTCGAAGCCCGAGGGCGGGAAGGGGTTGATGTACCGTAGGGTGAAGCGGCGGGAGGGCGCGTTGTAGGAGTAGGAGGTCGAGAGGGGGATGCCGGCTGTTTTGCAGGCGTAGGGGCGCTAGGAGTGCAAAGAGACGAGGATATTAGTCAAGAGATCGAGGAGTAGAGGAACGAAGAGCCTCAGCAAGAGCGTACCTCTACAGCGTCCAGAACTCGTCCACCGACGTTTCGCCTCGCGTCTGCTCCTCCCTCCTTCTCCGCCGCCGCGAGCTTCTCGGGTGTGATGTCCGACAAGGAGAACCAACTGAAGTTCTCGGCGTTCCACGAGTCGCCCCATTCGTCGTTGTTGAGCGGGTTGTAGTTCCAAAGGCTGCGAAGCGAAGCGAGCGAAGAGACGAGGTCAGCTCCTCGGCTCCGTCCCCTTTCTTTCTCGACAAGGCCTTTCAAACGAGCCGAACTCACTTGTATCCGACCAAGTTATCCTCCAACGCCGAGCAAACTGCGTCCATCTGCCTCTCCTGCCAATGAAAGTCGCCCGTCCTGAACGCCTCGCCGCCGTTGAGGTCGAAAGGAACGCCCGTCTCGCCGATGATGATGGGGATCTCTCCAATGGAGCGGTAGCCGGCCTCAATGATGTTGCGGAATTGGAGGGCGTAGCTGTCGAGAGGCGAGATCGAAGGAGATGAGCGCCGAAAGCAGGGTAGAGCCGAGGCCGAACTCACTTCTTCTTCAATCCACGACGGCCAAAGTAGAGCCCTAGTGGTAGGAACATTCCCTGTATTGAGGAAAAGGTCAGTTCGCGGTCGACGCTCTCCGCCGTCGACAGCGCTCGACTCACCCTTGACAGCCCCTGCACATTGGCGCTCATCGTCCCCAGCGCCTTACTGAACAGAGCTTGAAGGTCGTACCAGTGAGGCGCGTAGACGAAGTTCCGAGGGCGACAGTCGACGGGCCAAGGAGGGCAAAACTGGGGGTCAAGCAACCGTCAGCTCGGGGCTAGGGAGGATTAGTCTTCGCTACTCACCTCGTTGGGGATGGGTCCGACCATGGTGTTCCAGCGAGGGTTGCCCTTGCCTATCCGCTCGCCGAAGGCTTGGCAGAAAGGCCAGTAAAAGTCCCTACAAGTCGTCGAACAGGCATCAGCGAAGCCGCCTCGGCGAAGGCTCTGAGTCGAACGAATCGGGCGAAGGACGGGCACCGTCGAAAGGAGAAAACTCACTTGTACCACTCAACCTCCTTGCCCGTCTCCGGATCCCTTTTGAAATACTCATTCCTCAAACTGACCGGCTCGCCCAACTCGCCCTTCTTCGCATCCCAACCCCACAGCCCGTGCTCCTTCCAGATACAACTCGAGTCCTTCTTCCAAGCCGTGCGACCGGAGGGAGGTGATAGTAGAACTGAATGAGTGACAGCCTGGTGGTTTGGGAGAGATGTCAGTCCAAGCGCAGGGGAGCCGAGGGAGAAGAGCGAGAAGAGACGAACGGTGACGGGGAAGGAGGGTCCGTAATGGTCAATAACGACCGCATGACCTGATCCGAGAGCCCATCTGTACCGAGAAGACGAGGTGAGCGCTCGCGAAGGAGGAAGCGTCACAAAAGGGAGACGACAAACGATTGAACGGCGGTAGGGAAGTATCCGATGGCCAAGTCCGTGTTGAAATCGAATCCATATGGCGAGAGCAGATCGACGTAGCCTCGATGCGGCTCGTTCATGACCTGTGAGCGAAGGAGTCAGCCTCTGCCTCATCGCCTAAACTCGCCTCCTCACTCACCTCAAAACCAACGACCGCCTCGCAATCCTTCAACCTATCCGCCAACGTCCCAAATGCTTCACACATACTCCTCTGCAAGAACTCCTGCAATCCCACCTGCTCCCCCTTCTTACCCTGCTTCCCCCACTCTCCCTGATGCAGCGAACGAGCGACTCGACGCTTGCGAGCAAAGGTATCTCCCGCCCAGAAGACGGTGGCCATCGTTGCAGCGGCAAGTTTGGTATAGCCGGAAGGCCAGACTTTGGGTGGTGGGTCGTGAGGTTCAAGATGGAGCTGCGAGGGAGGGTTCGGTCGAGCGTCGGTCAGCGCTGGAGCTCGGCGATGTCGGCGAGGGAGCAGCCGAAAGCAGCGGAGAACATACATTATGAGCATGAGCAGCGCCTGTAGCCTTGAGGTTGTAAATGTCGAATCCTACGAGCTCCAGAGTCCAAGTCGGCGCTCCACTTCCACCGGTATGCCTCGACCAAACGTCCTGATGAGGGTCGATGTAGCAGGTAATGCCGTACTTGGGCATCATACCGATGAGCTCGTGGAGGTAGGAGATGTAGGCTTCGTCGTACTGTCCTCTGAGCGCCGAAAGCGAGGGAGGTGAGCGAGCGCGACGAGCCGGAAGCTGCGAATTGGACGTACGGGCCAGCATGCTCGAGCGATTCCCATGGGATAACGAGGCGAACGAAGGTGAGACCCCACTGCTGTAGCCTTGAGAGGTGTTCGTCCCTGCGAGTGGAGCGAGAGCCAGTTCAGCACACGACGCAACACGGTCCTCCTCGAGGCTGTAGGGAAGCAGCTTACGTCTCCTCCAGCGGCCAAGGACGGCCTACAAAGTCGACCGTCTCATGCTCGAAGAAACCTTCTGATAGATGAGTGAATCCGCAAGGCTCGACGGGGAGCTTGCTTAATCCCGATACGTTGGCTCCGTGGAGCAGCAGGCTGCGACCGTATTGATCCTGGAAGTAGCGGTTTGAAGGGTGTAGGTTGAAGATTGAGGAGGAAGTGTGCGAAGTAGCGGTCGACTTGGACGAGCCGATAGCGTACGAGGGGGAGAGCGAGGGATGCTCCTCTGTAGTCGAAGGGGAGGCCATGCTGTAGCTCACTAGCGCTGCCTAACAAAGCGCTATCTATCGACCGTCGAGCTGCTGAGACGAGACGAGGTGAGTGGAGGAAGGAAGAGGGAAGCGAAAGCGCTCGGGCTTCGACACGACGGCGTGCATGTAGGGAGGTGGTTTCGCAAGGAGCCAGCAGCCTGAAGCAGCCGTACGAGACTACCGGGCTGCTGAAGCGTACTAATCTCTCGCGATACCCTCAAATCACGCTCACTCGGCGCTCGGTCAATCGCTCTCGAGTCTTCGCCGAGCTGATCTATACACTTCCTCCTGCTTTCCATCAGCCCAGCTGGTCTACGAAAGCATCAATATCGCTCGTGTCGAGGTACTGCATACGCTCATCTCGGATACCACTGCGATAACGGAGGGGAGAGGGGAAGAGAGGGCGAGCGCGTCAGTCTCCACCGAGCTTCGAGGCCAACGGCGAGTGTAGGGAATAATCACGCACCGAGCATCTACTCGAGCATCCTCGGCCTCAAACTCGATGACCTGTTGTGGTGTCTTTGCTTCCACGACCTGCGAATGAGGAAACGAGGGAGGAGAGGTCAGCCGAACTTCGACCGAGCAGCAGCTTTTTGCGCTTGTCTCGAGCCCGAGTACTCACAAAGTGGTTATCGCAATTCGGGCAAAATTCATCGGCCTCCTCGAACCTCGTCATATCCTTCCTGAAGGCTTTCTTGCACTTCTTGCAGAGGAAGGCCATCTCGACCGTCTTGGCCAACTCGTGATCCTCCTTCTCGGCGTGGCACTCGGCGCACTGTTGGGATGGAGACTAGATTAGCGTGCGTAGAGAAGCGAAACAGCGGCGGTTGAGGCAAAGGCCCAGAGAAGAGCTCACATCGAACCACTTCTTGCAACACGGCGCGCGAATGGCTGCTTGAACGTTGAGGATGTGCTTGCCTGAGGGATTGAGAATGGTCAGAAGCAGGTATATTCAACTCGGAACGTGCGAGGATCTGCAAGCTTACACATGGGCGAAAGAAGAAGGGGCGGGGAACGAAGGAGAAGCGAGGGGCGAGGCTGGAGGGAAGAGGTCAGCGCTTGTCATGGCGCCAGGGAGGAGATGACAACGTACAGAAATTTGAACGAGGCTCAGCGAGCTGTGAAGGCAAAAGGAAAGGTCAGCTACACCTTTCTAGCGCCTCGAAGGTGACCGACCCCTTCCTCGGCGCTGCTCGCGCCCTTCTCCCGTGTACTGCTTCGATCCTGCCGGAACAACACATCACTACCCTTCATCTGAAACGCTCCGTGGCTTCCTCGACGTCCATCAGACCGCCTTCAGAGCCACTCGAGACAGCTCCTCCTTGCTCAAACTCCCCTCGCGCACCGAAACAAGCCTTTGGACCATCGACTGAGCACTCTGCTGTAGCCATAGCCATGCACCGACTTCTGCCGACGTAAGGGCCTCCCTTATCCCCTGCAGAAGGCTCCGGAAGCAGCAGAAAGGGACGCGTCCCAAACGCGCTTGTGCTCGCTGAGCCTGTAGAAGAGACTTACAAGGGTAGCAGGCAGCTGCTTTCAATGAACGCAGAAGGCGAGAAGAAGCGGAAACGAGATGAAGCAGTGCAGCGAGCGATTTGGACGAGGGCAAGAAGCGAACGAGACTCGCGCGCGGTGTTCTGTCTCCTACAATCCACTCGTCTCTGCCCACGACACTTGCCAGCACCTATCAAGCTACAGAATAGATCCCAATCGACTCTAGCACTCATCGCCAAGCTCCAGCTCAAGCACCTCTCCTTCACGCGCCAGAGTCCAGACGGCCCCAGCTCTCGCCTCTCCTTCGCCAGTCATGGCTTCCCCTACAGAATCCTTCGCCGTAATTGGAGGAGAAGGTTTCGTCGGTCAAGCGCTCGTCCAAGGTCTTCTCTCCCGTTACCCACAAAACCCCGTCGCTTCCTTTGGCCTCACCCAGCGCACCTTCACCTCGGGCTACCGCTTCTTTCGCACCGACATCACCTCCATCGACTCGCTCGCTACATCATTGAAGGCGAGCGGAGCTACCACCGTCTTTCATACCGCCTCACCGCACGCTCATGCGACGCGCGAGGTGTGCGAAGCGGTCAACGTTGAGGGAACGAAGGCGGTCGTGCAGGCGTGCAGGGAGGCCGGAGTGACAAAATTGGTGTTCACGTCGACGATGACTACCGTGTTCGATGGCCAACCGCTCATAAACGCAGACGAGAGGATGCCGACAACGGAGAGCAAGGAGGTGCCCTACGTCTGGACCAAGGTGAGCTCTTGAGGGCTGGGATGAGGAGTGCAAGAAGCTCGAACAAGTACTGACCTTTGACCATCTCCAGGTCGAGGCAGAACGCATCGTACTCGAGGCCAACGGCGTTGAGGGGCTTCTCACCTGCGCTCTTCGTCTCGCTGGAATCATCGGGTGAGGGGCCAGCTCTTTACTCGCTCGATCCTTTTGCTGATCTGCTCCCCTCCCTTTTCTCCCCTTCACTCCATCCCATCCCCTTCACAATGCCCTTCGTTCGCTCTCTCGCTTCTCACTCGCCAGCCCCGGCGACCGTCAAGTCGTTCCCGGCTTCATGAAAGTCCTCCATAACGGCCAAACCAGCTTCCAAATCGGCAACAATGACCACCTCTACGACTTTGTACACGTCGCCAACGTCGTGCATGCCCACATCATCGCCGCATCCAAGCTCGGCGCTCCTCCCGTCCCCGCCTCCACCTTCGAGACTCGTCTACCTCTCCCCAACTGCACCGTCCCCCGCCGAAACCTCCCAACTTCCCTCCACCCCGAACAGCCTTTCCCTCCCTCCACCGACTCACCCATCCCCTCCTCCCGCAACCGTTTCCAACAATTCTACGAGCAGACCGAACCGCTCGGCGTGGCAGGAGAAGCCTTCTTCATCACCAACGGCGAGCCCATCGCTTTCTGGACATTCGCGAGGGCTCTTTGGAACGCCTACGATGGACATGTACCGAGATATTGTATTAAGATTCCTGAGAGCGCGGGGATGCTGCTCGCTGAATGCGCTGAGTTTGCGGGATGGCTGAGAGGGGTGGCTAAGGAGGACTGTGGGATGCCGAAGGCGCATGTGCAGTATGTGCTGAGCGATATGTACTTTGATATTGAGAAGGTGAGCGTCTCCCCGTTTCTTTTGGCTTCCGTTCTCGCGTCCGGCTCTCGATTCGACTCGTTCGCTAACCTTTTGCTCGCCCACCATCGCAGGCAAGAAGGGTATTGGGATACGAGCCCGTGCTCTCGCTTTCGGACGGTATCAAGGATGCTGTAGCAGTGAGTCGTCTCGCTCGTCTCGGTCTCGGCGCTGCTGGCTGACCTTCGTCTTTACTTCCCACAGTGGTACAAGGAAGACGAGGAGCGACAGAAGAAGAATCAAGCGGGCAAGTAATGCATTACGTTCCCCAGCATTGCTTTGACCCGTTAGGCGAGCAACAACTCGCGAGGTTACGTTCGCTTCTCCCTCTCCCTTTTCAAAGTCGCTCGCCCAGCGTTTAGCAGCACGATTGGGATCGCGCGCTCAGAAGAGTTCAACACTTATGAGCCTGCTCATTACATAACCATAACACCGCTCCTCGGCGAACGTCTCGTGCTTCCTCGGCGATCCTCACCCTCGCCTAAAGACTATCGCCCCTCTGCATATACACCTTATCCTCCTCGGACCTCTCACCGACATCCCGCCCAATCGCAAACGTCCCTACTCCGCCTCCACCCCTCCTCCCACCGAGCTCCTGCAGATCAATAGCTCGGCCCTCCTCCCTCTCGCGCGGGTCGTCGATCCTAACTGTCGCCGTGTGGATGATCTCGATGCCCGCGAAGGCTCCGGTCTTACCCCCGTTCGAGGAGGAAGAGTTGCCGTGCGTGGATTTGCTGAGAGAGTGGGCTTGGTTCAGGGTGATGAGGATGTTGAGGGAGTAGATGCGCGCGAGGGCGAAGCAGAGGCCGGTGGCGATGTTTCCTTCGGGGTTGGTGATGTAGACGACGCTGCAAAGCGTGAGAATCAAGCATTAGTTTACTGGGAGATCAGGGAGCTCTCACGTCACGGGCGACAGCATCTTGGCGACGGATCTCGGCGTAGGGATCTCGGCGAAAAGCTCACAAGATGACGACGGCCAGCACCGAAGTGACAGTTCCGGTTTCCATGGTCATGAGGCAGATGCGTCCAAGGGCTCCGGTAAGCCGGCTGTACGTTTAAAAGAGCGTCAGCGCCGAAGCTCGTGAACGCCGAGAAAGCAAGCGCACCTTTGATCAAACTTCTTGGCCGACACGCGCACTCGGTTGAGGTACCACAGAAGAGAAAGAGCGATAAGAACATCCGTCGCGGCGGCGCTGACGAGCCAGATCTGTAGCGGTGACGGTCAGCCCGAGTCTCGAGCGCCGAGCTCCAACGCCAAAAAGAGTCAAGACTCACCGTGACAGCGACGTTGAGCTGGTTTCGATCGTGATAATCGGGGTACATGATCACCTTGGCAGCCGCGGTGAGAGCACCCGAGAGACCGACGCCTGCTGGGGCGACGAGCAAGCCGGGGAGCCACCAAGACTTGGACCTTGCGCCGAGAAGCAGCGCGTGAGCGGTGAAGCGAAGACGAGGAGAGAGACTCCTTACAATCTTCCTAGCCTGACGATGAGGAAGGACTGGCAAATGAATCCGATGAGACCGGTGGTGATGAGGTAGATGGGTATAGGCGCGTATTGCTTGGCGGCAAACTCCTCGTCTCCCCAATGCGTTACAGCTGCGACATGCGACAAGAGGATCAGCTCGAACATGTTACAAGAGGGTCAGCTCGACGCTCCACGTCGACCGCTCGACGCTCGTCTCTTTTTCGCCGCCCCGCCTCCGAGCTCCGAGTCGCCGCCGACTCACTGTAAAGCCAGACGCAGGCGTAGTCGGCTGTAGAGGCGAGGTATGTGAGCTAATGTACCTCTAAAGATTTTTGAACCAGAGGACTGACAGATTTGAGCCACGGTGTCGATCAAGAGGAGCAAGACGACGACGGCCTTGACGATGACACCCTCCGGCTTGCGCGAAAAGTACTTCCAGACTTGAAGGAGCTTTATAAGGGGGTAGAGGTAAAGGTTAGCGCTGTTACCTGAAGCTTCCACACGAGCCGACGCCCTCATCGCCTCTCGACAAGCGCGACGGCGAAGTAGCTCGGCGGCGCCCCTCCCAGTTTCCACCCCGCCTCTCGTCGTGGTGTGCACTCGTACAAGTCCGTGCTGCTCTGAACTCACTTCAATCGCGTACAATCCCGAGTTCAACCATGTCCTGTGGCGTCCGTCAGGCTCATTAGCTATCGTTTCTCCCTCCGCGAGAGCAGCGCCGAGCTGAGAAAGGCGACTCACCCGGCAAGGAGGGCGCCCAAACTCGAGTTTACGTCGGCTTGTACGAACGCCATCGTCCAGTTGAGGGGTGGTGATGTGGTGAAAGGCGAAGAGGCGTCGACAAAGACGACGACGGAGGAGGATCATCGTCCTCCGAGAAACGAACACTGAGAGGAGACGACGAACGAGCGCTCGGATGCACGAAGGGTTGTTCGAGGGTCGAGAGCCATCGGAAAGGTTATTGCGCTGCATGGAAATTGCTGGATATCCTCTGTACGAAGGTCCGAAGGGTAGATGAGAGGGCTGCATTAGGCGGCGAAGCGAGCTGAAGGGATCTGGATTAGAGAGCTCGGGGCGCGCCAAGCAGATGAAGAGGCAGAGCCAGTCGGACCGGTCGAGTAGAGATGAGGTGGAACAAAGGATTACATGCATCTGAAGCCAATCTGAATGGCGCTCCAAGGCCTTGCGAAGCCGGCCGGCTTCTTCAAGCTCGAACCTCGTCGGCGCCGAGTCTCAAAATCAGAGCTTCGATCCTCCCTTTGGCAGCTCCTCGTACATGGTGATCTTGGGAGGGCTAGCGAGGAGCTCCTTGAAGTAGGCGCCGAACTTGGGGTAGTTGGGGTTGGCTGTGGCGAGGCGAGAAGTAAGCTCAGCCGCGAGACGAGACGAGACGAGACGGGGGCCGAAGAAGACGAGACGAACAAGTGTGAGTTTTGATGGCTGTGGAGGGAAGAAAATCGTCAGGTTGAGCTGCTAGATGGTCCTGAAAACAGTAATTTACCAGCCTTGGTAGCGTAGCGCTCTACGAGGGCGAAACGGGTGGGGTTCTGCGCCGAGAAGGAAGATCAATCGCCGTACATCAACCGAGGAGGAAGGGGGAATGAGGGCACACCTTGGTATCTTGAGATACGATCCTGTATTCGTGATGAGGGTGTCAGCCAGTTTGAAAGCAGACAAGCCCGAGGCTCGGGTGGCAGTCGACTCAGGCTCACCAGTCCAGCGTCCCCTCGTCCTTGCGGTAAGCTTCGGCGAAGGCGACCTGGAGACGTAGTAGGTAAGTAGAGGTTCCTCGACGTACTAAGCGTCACGTACAAGCTTCTCCGCAACCTCAGAAGCCTTGTCGGCGGACTTGAGCTCGAGACTGACGATGAAGGTGCTGATAGGGAGAGAGAAAGGCATCGTCAGCGGGTTAGCTGGCTACAGCTCAAGCGACGACTCACAGAACCATGGTGAAGAGCAGTGAATGGTAGGAGAGAGAAGAGGGAAAGAGCGATCTCTCCAGCGGTTGTCAGCGAAGCCGGGGGCCGGTTGGCTCTTTGTGAGCGCGTCGGAGCCTTGATAGCTATCAGTAACGCGTTGCAGTATTCGACTAAACCTGCCAGCCTCGGCTGAGACGACAGGCGCCGAGCAAAGGAGCTCCTCTTCAGCCGCAAGTGAGCTCGGAATGGCAGTCGAAAGCTGTAAGGGATCAGGAGAGTCTAGTAGAGCAGAACCGAGCTAAGAAGACACAGCTCAATCAGACAAGCAGAGGTGAGGAGCGTGACAAGCAGCGAGTTGTAGGAGATCAAGCTGGTCTCGACTCGCGACCTCTCGCGACCCGCTCAAGCCAGACGACGACGGTCGAGCGGCTCTCTTGCTCCCCCCTTTTCTCGTCTCTTTCGGTCTACCGTCCTACAACTCGTTAGGACTCCTTCTTTGCTCAGGTGAGTCCTCTACCGCCAGCCTCGAAACCCTCTCGCCTTGCCCTCGAAGCTTGCGTTGGCCAAGTCGCCCGCCTCACAGCGCTCTCAGCTGGGAGAGCTCAGCCTCGCCCGTCTGAAGCCCTACAGAGGCTTGGGATCTGATGCGCTACAACTCATCTTCTTCCCCGCTGCTGCTAACCTGCCCTCATCACCTGCAGAGTCGCCCGTCAAGCCGCTCGTCAAGGACCGTTCACCTCACCGCCAGCCTACACCTTCAAACTAACGATACGATGGCCAACCTTGGAGTCCCAACTAAGCTCCTGCACGAGTCGCTGGGCCATGTCATTACCGTGGAGCTCAAGACTGGACAGGTCTACCGCGGAAAGCTGTTTGACGGTGAGTCGCGCGTAGGAGAGGGTTCACTTGGGTGACGGGGACCATGGGATCAAGGTGAAGAGTGTGCTGCAGGGATAGAGCCAATCGCTGCTGCTGTAGGCCGTCAAGCCGAGCTGTTCAAGCAGCAGGGAGGAGCGCAGGACCGGAGTCACTTCAAGACGAGCAGCCAGAGCTTTGATACAGAGCAGACAGCTGACCTATCGCTCTACTTCATCACAGCCGAGGATTCGCTCTCCATCTCGCTCACCCAATGCACCGTCACCCACCGCGACGGTCGCGTAACTCAGCTCGACCAGGTGCGTTGTGTTGAGGTCGTCTGAGCCTGATGGAGCCTTGTTGACGAGGTGCAGGAGCTCGTCAAGCTGACCAACGATTCATTCGATCTGATCGCACTACAGGTCTACATCCGTGGCCCCTCCGTTCGCTTCTACGTCGTCCCCGATATGCTCGCTCAGGCGCCGATGTGGGTTCTTTCTCGCTTCTCATGGCTCTACGATATGCTGACTCTGAGCTCTACAACCAGGTTCAAGCGTGTTGGACCCAACGCCATGAAGGGACGTGGTATTGGAACAGCACGCGGAAGGGCTACCATCATGCGCGCTCAGAGCAGGAGGGGTCGTGGTGGAGACCGTGGAAAGGCGCCACCAATCCGTCGTTAAGCAGGATGGGATTCTATGAAACTTTGTTGAGGATTCAGAGGGTCGCTGTAGCTGGAAAGGATGGGACTCGGCGCAGTGTCGGAGTACGAGGGGAGGAGGATCGTTTGTACTTGCTCAAAAACACACCCAAAGGTTGTGCTGTTTCATTGACGCGTGAGAGAGACACAGATGAGAGAGCGAATCGTGGCTGCTCTGTAGTCCAATCGCCGTCAGGGGCGATGAGGCCTCGACTTTGAACTTCGCGGCGAGCTCTTGCGCTCCGTCGCTTCTCCTGCTTCGTGTCGCTCGCTTTTCAATCGGTCTTCCTCGACAGCTGAAGAGCTACAGAAAACCTCCCCTCTCACTGCTCATTTGCTCTCATGTCGCCTTCCAAGCTCTCGCTGCCAGCGCAGGTTCTCGCGCACTACGACGAGGCGATCGCTCAAGGCTACATCAACATCTACGAATCTTCCAGCGTTACGCCCATCTCCAGCCCCTCGACTTTCCCCCATCTCTTACACGTCTGCCCCGATCTTGCCACCAAACCAGCGGTGCCATTGAAGACACCCAATCTGCAAGACACCCCCAGTCGTGATCCTTTCGCCGGCCCTTCTTACGGCCCGAACGACAGAGAGCGTGCGTTGAACCTCTCAACGGGGCAGCATGCTGTCGTGCATAACCTCTTTGCTCTGATGTCGGGTAGGTCGCTCTCTACTGTCCTTCGAGCCCCGCCGAACGAAGCTGATTCCCTTCTCCTTCGCAGAGCACGAGATGATTGTTCCGTCCTTCGGCGAAGGGAAGCCTTTTCGACCACAGACGAGCGATCTCATCGAAGAGGATTTCGAGGCGGCTTGGGAAGTCGTGAGCGCGTACGCTGAGGAGGGTCGCGAGGTGGTGATGTTCTTCAAGTGAGTTGGGGCGAGTTGTAGCTGTCTTTTAGAGCCCAGCTGACCTTTCTCGTTGTTCCATCACAGCGGCGGTCCCCTCGCTGGAGCTTCGCAGCCTCATCTTCGTGAGTTTCGCGCGCTCTCGCTCCCGTCGCCGAAGCTCCTTCGCCGAACCAAGCTGATTCGTGTACCGCTGTGCAGACATGCAATACTGCCCGTTCCAAGGTGGACCTCCTGGACCCGAAGCTGTAGCTCGCGCGCTCTCACCACCTCGTGAGCTCGCCTCGTACTGTGCGCTCGGCCGAATCGCTGACCTTGAGCTCGCTGTTCGCTTCCCTCACAGCTCCTCCTTCAAGCCCCATCGTCCTCGACCTCCCCTGGCTGTCCTTCTACGCCGCACTCCCTCCCTCTCCCTCTATCGCCACCCTCTCCTCGATCTACCACTCCCTCCTCGCCGCCTCCAAGACCTACCTCTCGACTCGCATCCCCGCCGCCGACCTCCCACCTGCAGGCGTCAAGCGCCATAGCTACAACCTCTTCCTCACCGTTTCGGGCATGCACCTCATCCCTCGAACGGATCGAATCTCGATGATCACGAGGAAGGCGAGCGCAACGGAGGGAGACGAGGTCCTTCGCATGAGCATCAATGGACTGCCGCTGCTCGGGCTGTGGCATGTAGGTTCGGAGGAGGCAGTGCAGGATTTGATCGAGTTTGGTGTGGAGAGGGTGCTGAGGGAGAGCTGTCACGTTAATCAGGTGAGTTTGGAGAGTCGGCGGCGAGATGAAGCTGACCCCGCTCGTTTCCCAGGATTACAAGGCGTAGAGGAGGAAACCATAGACACATGGACTAGATTACATTCGCAATAGACGCTCATTCACTACCCTAGCACAACCCTCTTCGCCTACCTTCCGCTCCTCACTCTCGGCGTTCAACTCTCGCTTCGCTCCGTGCTCTTCATCGGCTGTGGTGCCACCGCGAATCATTGGAGCTTTCTTTTATGCTGCAGCTACAGCGTGACGGTGCTAAATGCCAGACCAGCAACTCCAAGCCCGTACGAAGTGATGAAGAGCGCCGAGCGGAAAGCGTTGGCTCGACGGAACGACTTCATCGCCGCTTTCCACTCCTGTTCTGCTGCTGTAATAGGGATGCAGGAGGTCGTTGGATGGAGTCAAGAAGCATGAGGAGGGCGGAGAACGGTAGATGAAGGTCAGCGGGGCGATCTCGGCGATGAGGCAACCAGCGTTCATCAAGTTCTCACCTCCATCCTTCAAATTCTGCACGGCGGCAACTCGGTCATAGATGGGAATCAAGACCACTCTTGAATGAACGAGAGCTGCAGCAAGAAGTCCAGCGACGAGAGGGAGGGAGCGAGCCTGATGAGGATGGACCCAGTCGGGCTTGAAAACGAAGGCCGAGGCGAAGGCTGTTGAGCCGAGGAGGACGGATCCGACGAGAGCTTTATTTGAGCTCTTCAGTGCTTGAGCGACGAGTCGGGAGCGGTCTGGGAGGGGGAGCTGTCGAGGAGAATCAGCGAGCGCCGAGAGGAGAGAGGCGGCGATGGGGCGGCGTACATGGCTCTTCTCGAGCGTCTTGATAGCTGAAGTAGCACCCAAGCTGTGAAGGAAGTGGTTCAGCTTGATGGTCAGGTTTTGAGAGAGCAGCTTCGCTCACTCGACGTTCGAGAAAGCGAGAAAGCTCGCGGAAGTGACGCCGACAGCTTGCCCAAGTACAAAAGGTGATAGAATGGAAGCCATCCGGGTAGATCCCGAGTGAGAAGTGAGAAGCAAGAAACAAAGAGCGAGAAGCAAGAAGCAAGAAGGAGAGAGCAGACCAGCTGAGCGATTTCCAGGCGAACCTCGGCGCATTCGCCCGAGGGAGGACAGTCAGCATACGCTGCGCTAATTGCGTGATGAGAATACTCAGGAAGCACGAAGCAGCTCATCATCATTCAACCTTCTGTAGAGCCGAGCACCAACATCGAAGGACTTTTCGCGCCTCGTCTCCTCATAGCCGAACTTGAGCCGAACCAGTCGCTGCGTTGCCCATGCAAGAGGGCGGCACTACCAAAAAAAAAACTAAACGCTACCAGGCGTAATGATACACTGCTCTACCACTTCAACTTTGGGCCGTAAAACTCTGCAGAGGCAAGAGAGTCAGCGCCGAAGCTCGCCCAGTCGCCGCCGCTCGCTCAGCAAGACCGTTGAATTCGACGCGAGAGCTGGCATCAAAGCTCACCTTAACTCAAGCCTTGTAAAGGGTGAGAGCGCGAGATCCTCCGCAGATCTGCAACGGCGAGTCCGTGCAAACCATGTTGCAAGAGTCGTAAGAAATGGCCTTGGAAGTCTTTGCGAGCGACTTTGCTGCCCAGCATTCTCCTCCGTATTCGATACCGGCGTAGGTGTAGCCCTTGAGCTTGGCGAGGAGGAGGCAAGCTCCGACGGACTTCTTGCTCGGCGAGAGGGAGACGGTGAGAGCTCGACCGGCGGTGGAGGCGTCCGAGTAGCAGCCGACGTATTTGTAGGTAGAGTAGGCGGAAAGCACTTGAGGAGTGCTTTGGCCAGATACCAAGAGGGAGAGATCAGCTCAAAGGCCCTACTCGCAGCGTCGGGCTTGCCGAAGCGGCCAGGCAAAGCTCGGCGATGTCGAGGTCGGCGAGGAAGGGAAGGGGTATCTGGACTCACTTGGTCGTGACTTGCGATCCGGGAGGCGCGTACTTGCCCTTGTAGACAACGGGCTTGGTGAAGAAGGCGGGCAAAGGCGAAGCGCAGGTCGAAGGAGTGACGGTCTTGGTGATGTCGGGGTTACAGCCAGGGAGCTTGGCGAGGGTTCCGGTAACGACCTGAGAGTGGGAAGAAGTAGGTGATTCAAGGAGAGTGGCGGTAGAAGGAGGATTACGATGCGACGTGGAGGAAAGCGAGAAGGGTCAGTCAGCTCGGCGCTCGGCGATGGCGAACGAAAAACCCACCTCGTTGACGTCGGGGGTCTTGCGGCAATCACCATACGTGGCGCGATCGTACAGACGAAGTACTTTGCACTCCTCGATGACTCCCGAGTCGCTCGTCTGCGAGGGGCGAAGGAAAAATGGGGAGAAAGAGTCAGCTGCTGGACTTGGAACGGGCGAAGGAGCTCAGATAGAGATTTTTGACGTACGCAAGTAGCGATGGCCTTGGCGAGGATGCTCTGTTGGTTTACCGGGAGGTCGACAAGGTGTGGAAGGTGGAGAATGGGAGAGAAAGAGTCAGCGAAAGGCTCTCGGCGATGGCTTCTTCGCCGACGTCGAGTTTCCCAAGGCTCTGTCGCATCGACCTGGCTCTTACCTTGTTCCATCCGTTTTGGAAATCGCCATGTCCGCCTGAGAGAGAGGGAAGGGTGCAGAGAGGGATGGAGAGGGAAGAGAGGGAAAGAGAGGGAAGAGAAGAAAGGAGAGCGCGAGGGAGTTAGCCAAATCCCAAGATCTTTCCCTTTGCCTCGGCTACCCGTTTACAGCAATCAATCAGCCCTCCTTCCCGACTCACCATAGCCAGTAGGATCACCCATGGCGAGCACGAAGGGAGAGCGAGGGTTCTTGGCTTGAGCCCAAACGTCCTTGAAGTCGTTGACGGAGTACATCATCTGTTTAGTGAGGTAGAGAGAGGGTCAAACAAGGTGCTTATCATCATCGCGACGATGTCAGAAAGCGTCCCGGGTTGCGCTGAAGGACTGACCTCGTAGAAGAGCGTGACGAGGCGAGTTGGATGGGTAGCAGGGCAAGGTCCGGTCTCGCCATCCGAGTAGGCCATGTGGGATTGATCCGCCTTGTACACGTTCTTGTTATCTGTGAAGAGGAAGAGGAAAGAGTTAGGTTCGAGGAAATTGTGCGCCGAGATTCAGACCGACGCTGAACTCACCCCAACAAGATGGGAACCTCACCTCCCCGCGTAGACCGTCGGGGCAGTTGACCTTGGGGAGCCAGGGGTTGCGAGTATCGCCAGTCGTGGGATCGGGCCCGCCGAGGCAGTTCCATCCGATTGCTTGAGCCATGAGCGAGGAAGCGTTGTAGGTACGAAGGAAAGGGTTTCCGGCGAGCATCTTGAATCCGTCAGGGAAGGCTTGCACCTTGGTCTTGTCCTTCGAATTTTGTCTGAAGAGGTAGTAGCTGTAGATTAGAGAGCGTGAATCAGCACCAGGACCCGAGACGGAAGCCGTGGCAGCTCAAAGAACCTACATCAAACCACCGCCAACCTGTGGCACGTTGGTGAAGCTACCATTCTTCCACTGGAAGTACAGCTGAGGAGTCCTGCCCAGCGAACGGGGATTGTAAAAGGTGAGCGCCGAATCGCCGAAATAAGGTGAGCGCCGAATCGCCGAGATCGTCTTCAAGCGCCGAAGCTCACCAGTAGGCTACACGGTGGATAAGGTTAGCTCTCAAGATCTTCTAGCACACGATTAAAAGCTCAACGTACCACTCTTATCGTCAATAGCACGGCAGGACGTGCATTCGGACTTGCGCAGGTCGGCGAAGGTCGCGAAGGGAGAGAAGTTGGAGGCGCCCGAGACGGTGTGGACATGTCCCGAGACGGCGTTGGGAGAGATGATGGGATCAGCTCGCTCGACGATGACCTACAATGACGAGCGGACGAGTCGCGAAGGGGGGCGAGCGGCGATGAGGAGGGGCGAACCGTCATCAGCACGGATCTCGGGGCGAGCGAAAAGCTTTCCAGTACTCACAGGGTTATCGCAGGGCAGCCTGAAGAATCCGTTCACTGAAGTAGCGAGCGCGAGAGCTCCGACGAGCGATGGCAGAAGCATGTTGAGCGAAAGACGAGAGGCCAAGGGGATCCGAGAGGGTGTAGGAAGGAGCGTGAATCACTCTAGGCGACCGAGCGCGTAGTAGTGAGGTGTAAGAAGGAGAAGGAGGTGGTCCTGTTGAGTGCGAAAACCTGTCGCGACTCGAAGCGGCCAAGGGAAAGGGAAGCGGGAGGGAGAAAGACAACGAAGTCGGCCCCAGTGTTTTGCTCGCCGGTAACGCACCGCCAGAACCTCAATCGAGTGCAAGTTGAGGGCCGAAGGTGGGACCGAGACGACGGGAAGAGCGGGGGAAAGGGAGGACCGAGTGAGGGTAAGACATTTCGAAGCCTGGGCCGAAAGTGAAGAAGGTGGGAAGTTCTGTAGTAGAGCAGAAGCCAGCTGAAGACGAGCAGAGCGAGTTCGACAATACAATGAGCCGTGCGAAAGCGGAGAGCAACCCTAGAAGCCAGCTCGACCCGTCTTTTGATCTCTCGCCTCTCGCTCGCTTCTCACACCTCGATGCTCACTTCTTTCACTCAACGATACGACGTCAGGGTTCCTGTAGTGTGTGATCCTATGGCTGGAATCGCAGGAGGAGCGCTTGCTGCTGCGGTACATCGTGGAGGAGGGCTCGGTGCGATTGTGAGCTGAATGGCGAGCAGGGGGGAAGAGTGAGGAAGCTGACAGTACCCTGCTACAAACAGGGAGTCCTCAATCAAGATCAACTTGCTCAAGAGGTGAAAGTGGCTAGGGAATCGCTCGCTTTGAAGGATGAAGACCCTCTCCCGTGAGTCCGTGCTCGCTGCAGCCTTATAGCAGCTTCCCGAGGGGGTAGGGCCTCTCGCTGACTTTAAAACATATCTAGACTCCTCCTCGGTCTCATCTGCTTCCTCATCGAGTCACCTCATGGCTCCAGCACCCTCGTCGAGCCTCTCCTTCACTCAATGGTCTCCCTCCGCCCCAAAGCGATTTGGCTTTCCTTCGGCCAGCAGATCGAGCAACATATCCGTACGATCCGAATCTTGGAGCAGAAGTTGGGCGTGGAGAAGATCAAGCTCATCGTCATGGTCGGTTGAGAGGGTAAAGGAGATTGTTGGCTGGGGCGAGGTTGACGCTGTTGTAGCTCAAGGTGAGTCTTCTAAGTTCGCTCTGCACTGATCTTTGTTGATCCCTTCTCTATTCCCCCCACGCTCCCTCATACCTCCCGCCTTCGCTCTCCCTGCGCTCCCCTTTCGCCATCCTTTCAACCTCGGCGCAGGCATCGAAGCGGGCGGACCCGGCCTCTCCCTCTCGAGCGGAGGTCTCCCTCTCTTCTCCCTCCTACCTCTCGTCCAGCAGTACTTCTCCACCCTCACCCACCCTCCTCTCCTCCTCGCCGCCGGTGGTCTCTCTACCCCCGCTCACCTCCTCGCGACCCTCCCCTTCGGCTGCTCGGCGATCGTCATGGGAACGGTTTTCCTCGGCTCGCCTGAAGCCCTCTACCCCGATGCATTCAAGAACCTACTTCTCACCGCCAAAGGTAGCGATACTGTCAGGAGCGCCGTGTGGGATCAAATGAGGGGCGACCTGGGGTTCGGCGAGGGAGTGGATGGGAGGGCGTTGAGGAATGAGTCGGTCGGAGCTGAGGAGGAAGGAGTGGGAGAGGAGGCGATGAAGTTGAAGTACGACGAGAAAGTCAAGGAGGGCGATCAAGGCGCATGGAAGGCCGTTTGGGCGGGTGAGTTGTGGAGTTCTGAATTGTCGCCGAACGATGTTCGCCAGCGCTGACTTCTTGCCTTCTTCGCTCCATTCTGATCCTTGACACAGGTACTGGAGTCCGACTACTCGTCGAGATTCGCTCTGCTGAGGCTATCGTGCAGGATTTCGAGCTCGGCGCCGAGGAGGGATTCAAAGCGCTAGCGAGGATGAGCGTCTCGGAAAAGATCGAGGTGTGATTGAGGAATAGTCTCGGTGTTCTTGCTGCTATACGAAGTCTCCCTTCTTACACTTGAGTACGGCGACAAGCCCCTGAAAAGTGGGGCGCCAGCTCTCTCGGATCTCGCGGCTGAGCGGCTCGCCTCTCCCTTTCCTTCGCTCTTCTCGCTCTCCCTCAACTCCCACGCCTACCGGAAACATCATGGTCGTTCATCACATTGGTAATGCACATGCTCCTGCTGTAGCACACCACAACGCTTCGCCGCTGACCCGCCTTTGCTTCCACAGTTCTCTTCAAGCTCAAGCCCGAGCTCACTCAAGAGCAGAGGGACACTTTCCTCCCCATCTGCCAGGAGGGTCTTGCAAAAGTTCCCTACGGTACCTCGGACGCCATGGGCCCACCCATCTACGATGCAAAGGTGAGCGTCCAGCGCTGTCGCCGGACCAGGATTACCCTTCGCCGGGCTGACCTCTCGTTAACAGGCTGCAGGCTACGAGTACGGTCTGTATCGACAGTTGAAGGATATCGAAGAGTTTCAAGCGTACAGGGCTTGTCCGGAGCATATGTCGTGAGTCTCGGTGTATCGGAGAGCGAGTGCTTCTCGCTGTATCGGGGAACGACTTCTTGCTGTGGGGAGAACGACCTCTGGTTGTAGCTCGTTAGGCTACCTCGAAGAGCGAGTACTGACCGTGTTCTCTGCCACAGCCTGATCACGGGCATCGTAGCAGAGCGTGTGGCGGAAATGGTGAGCTTTCAGATCGAGGCGTGAGCTGTAGCGCGAGCAGAGGAGGACTTCGTAGAGTGAACGACATGAATATTGATACCAAGCAAACAAAACTACGACAAGCTACGACCCCTAATGAACGCTCCCAACGCCATCTCGGCCCTCGGCGCTGACTTGCCCGACTCCCTTCCCCTGCGAACGGCTACTGATAGCTCGGCGCCTCTCCGCTCATCACGCTCGACTCTCCATTCTCCTGGTTGACATCTTCCGTGTAGGGTGGCGGAGCGACAAAGACGGGACGGGGGACGGTCAGATGGTAGCGGTGAAGCTCGGGCGCCAGAGGGAGTGGCCAGGGAAGGTCGACGAGAGAGGGCGGGAACGCAGAGTGCGAAGGGCGAGGTTTGCTAGATCTGTAAATGAATCATTGAAACGAGTGAGCTCGCGCACGCCATCACTATCGCCAACCGCCGGCCGACGAGAGCGGGCATGAGAGTCGAACTCACCTCGGGAGCGCCAAGTAGGCTCGTTTCTGCACCTTCTGATCTTTCGTCCACTGCACCGCACTCTCAAGCTTCTCTGCCACCCACAACGCCTCATCTCTTGCCCTCCGTACGGCGGGGAGCTCCTCGACTCGGCCAGCCCAGCAAAGCGGCCAGCCCTCGCGCCGACAGATCTCGAGTCCTCGTACTTTGGCCGAGAGCGCTATTGAGCGATGTTGCCATTCCCGTGTGATTATCTTGAGGTCTCGGACGGTGAAGGTGGTAGCGGAGGGAGTGGCGGAGAGGGCTTCGGAGCTGCCGCCTTCCTCGACGATCGTTGGTACGGGAAGCAGTGGTGATCGACGAGCCTGTAGCTTCTCGTGTACGCTGTGGAGGGAGAACGACGGATAAGCCTCTGTAAGCTTGCAACGCTGCGAAACGGCGAGCTGAGACCCCGCAATCGTCTCTCTCGCTGATAGTGCGAACTGCACGAGAGTAAAGACGCTCACCTCTCCACTCCAGCTGCCACGATCCAGACCAATACACCTGCCATGCAGTCGTCGACGTAGTTCGAGGTCCTCGAAGCGAGTTGCTGAACGGGACGGCGGGATCCGTCTCAGGTGGTGAATGGCAGTTTAAGAGGACTAGGGATAGTCTCGAGGTGTAGCTGCAGTTCGATAAAGTTCTGTAGCAAAGTCCGAAGGCGATTGTAGGCGGGTCGACAATCGAGGCAAGTGAAGGCGGGAACCGAACCTGTTCGCGGCGACGAAGTCCAGAAGGGGTTGCCTTTGTCCGATATCTCTGCTTGCTTTCGCACTTCATTCATCGACCTAATCGGCTACAGATTGCAGCTATGCAGCATCTTGGAGCTGCCTCCTCGATGGGCAGTCCCGAAGGCGACGAGAAGCCGCAAGGCAGCGCTCCCAAAGCTCGGAGGACTTCGCAACGCCCTTCGCTCAGCTGTGGTGAATGTGCTCGGCGCAGTAAGTTGTAAGAGATACGCTCCCGCTCGTACCCTGCTAACTCACCCTCTTGCAGAGACGAAATGTACGGCCAGACCGCATCTTATCAAGTCCTCGAGCCGTGCCGCCTGCTGACTGCTCTGATTGTAGGTGATAAGGTCGTACCATGCAGTCAATGCGTCAAGCGAGGTATGTAGCTCTCACCGAAGCTCGTGGATGGTGCAGGACGAGCTAACGGCTTATCGTATCTGTCGCTTCAGGGAAATCGCACCTCTGTAGACAAGAGCTCTTCCCTTCTGCAAAGCAGAGGAACAACGAGTAAGCTGTACACCTTGTCGTGCTCCCACTGCTCCCGCTGTTCCCTCTACCCTCTTCCTCGGCTCGGCGCCCTTCGCCTTCTAGTCTTCGGCGTCCGAGCGATCGCTGATCTGACCTTTTCTGTATCTCTCTCCTTCTCAGCCTTCCTCCAGAACCTCAACCTCATGTAATTACGGATCAGCAGTCCGCCCGAGCGGCCGTCTTTGGCGACATCGTCGATCTTCGCACGACAGTCGACCTCCTTCGCTCCAAAGTCTCGGCGCTCGAGGGAGTGCTCGCCGACGTCTTCTCTGGTCCCGTCCCGCTCCCCGCTCACCCTCAACCTCAACCTCAACCCCTTCTTCAACCCGCCCTGCACGCTCCACCACCGCATCCTCAGCAGCAGCAGCACCATCAACAGCCCTTCTTTGCGCCGAGCGACTCTTCCTACGGCGCAGCTCAGAGCTACCGAAGCATCGACGAGACGGCAGCTCTGATCGAAGATCGTCGTTCATCCCTCGACCCGTCCAACAGCGGCGATGCTCGGGAGGACAGCGGGAAGCAGGCGGAGGAGGAGCTCGAGGCTTCGGTCGCTTTGGAGTTCCTCGCGCTCGGTCGCCACCGGCACCACGGCGTGACCAGCATGGACATGACCAAGAATGCCGATGAAGGCCAGAGGCTACCGGAAGGCGAGCAGCAACCTCCCGTCCAGCCTCATCCTCACCCACCCTCCTACGACGCTCCTCCTCCTTCGTATCCACCACTTCCCTACGCCCTCTACCCCACCGCGTCCTCACTCGCAGCCTCTCTACCACCTCACCAGCAAGGCTCCATCATCCTTCACCACTCGCTCGACCAGCTCGCCTGGCATCACGGCGCCGTCCATGCGCCGAGCTTCCGTCGCGAGGTCGAAGAGTTTTGGAGCTGGGGAGAGCGGAGAGTCGACGTCTGCAACCCGGCGTGGTTGGCTCTGTACTTCGCCATGTTGGTCGTTGGCGTTGGGAACCTCGGGCCGGGGATGGCGGAGAGCATGTCGTTGACGGAGGAGGATCAGTCGACATTGGCTCGGAGATGGTTCGACTGCAGCATGGCATGTCTCTACGCTTCCAACTTTCTTCAACACCACACAGTCTTCGGCCTCCAAGCAATCACCTGTCTTGTAGTCTCGGGACAAGATGCCGCGTGAGTTTCAGGCCTTTGTTTCGCCAATCCGCACGCTGAGGGCTGACCTTCTTCTTGCTCCAGTGGACCAAATCTCATTCCAACCCTCCTCACCACCGGCATCTCCTCGGCGCAAGAACTTGGGCTTCATCGCATGATTTCGGATGAGGAGTGGGAGCAGCAAGTACGAGATTTGCCCGAGGAGACGAGGGTCAAGAGCTTGATCGGGAGGGAAACGAGAAAGAGGATATTCTGGTCTTTGACGACGCAGGACTGGTTCCGAACCCCGCTGCAGAAGATTTACGGTCAGTTTCGAGACCGGACGAGGAGCCGAGGAAGGCGGCGCTGACCTCTATCGCTTTTTACAGTGGTCCAGCCGACTCAAGTTACAACCCCTCTACCCATCAACGCGCAGGACGAGTACGTCGCTTTCCCGTTCCGACTCGGACCTGCCCCCGCGCTTGCTAACTCACCTCGGCGTTCACAGAGACCTCCTCACCGGTCGCCTGATCAACCGCCCTCCCTCTCACTACACCATCGTCTCCAAGCTCCTCCTCTGGATCCAAATCGCTCGCTGTCTCCAATCCGTCTTCGAGCATATCGACACCCACGCCAGTTCGCCTTCCTACGACTTCCTCCTCCGAGTCGACGAACGCCTCTGCGACATCCTGTCGAATGCGCCTGATTGGTTGAGAGTTGGAGGACCAACCGATGGGATGCCGGCGTGTGTTGATTGGGTTAGGTGAGTGCGATAGGCTCCGAGCCGACTCGAGGGAGAGGGGGGCTTTGGAGAGAGAAGCCGAAACTGACTTCAGCTTGCTCGGACCGAACAGGACAACTTTCCTCATCTCATCCAACCACAAGATGCTCACCCTTCATCGTCCCTTCCTGCACCGTGCTTTCCAAGGTGAGTCGAACCTCCCTCGTCGTGCTCGGTCGCCCTTCCGCTCCCTCCCTCCCTCCCTCCCTCCCTCCCCCCCTCCCTCCCTCCCTCCCGCTTTTCCTCCCTCCGTCTTTCCCTTCCTCCTCAACCTCCCATCGCTTCTCGGTACTCGAGCACTTCACCTCGTCAGCGATCATATACTGAGCTTTCCTCTCATCCCACAGATTCACGCTACGAGACGTCTCGCCGTCGCGCCATCACCGCATCTCGCACCATCCTTCGCGAGGCAGCTCGTTGCGGCGATCAAATCTTCCGTCTCTGGACCATTCCCTACCATATCACCGCAGCAGGATGCATCGTCCTACTCGATCTCTTCCAACGCGTCGGATCGACCTCCTCCGCCACCGTCTTGGGAGAGGAGCGCCGAGAGGTCGAGGGAGCCCTCAAGGCGTTGGAGAGCATGCAGCATGTATCGGCTGTCGCCAAGAGGGGAGTAGCGCTTATCACCAACCTCCTGGGCGAGGAGAGGCGGTTGAGGGAGGAGCGGGCGAGGGACGGCATCGGGATGGCGATGAACGGCGACGGAGGAGGATCCCGAGGGCGCAAGAGGGCCTTTACCAGCGACGGCGCATCCTCAGACGGCCGAGGCGAGTACACTCAAGCGGCTAAGAAGATGGCGCTCAACGAGATCATCTCCCCCGCCCCTTCCTCGACCGTTTCGACTCCTACCTCTGAGCAACCTCAGCACCCCTCGCCCGCCTACTCGACCAACGGAACCGGAGGGACTTATTTTAAGCACCCCGGCGGAGGAGGAACCTACGCCAATGGAACCAGCCCTTCGATGGCTGGATCGGACTCTACTTTCGATTACGGCGCAGGCTCGCTCGAGCTGCCTCACTCGTTCATGTCGACGTTCGCCGAAAGTGGTGAGTTTCCGAATTGATCCTTCTTCTTGCTCGCGCTGACAGAGTCCCTGCTCACCAACAGGCAGCGATTGGGGCCTCTTCGATGCCTCGGCGAACGGCTTCGGCGGCGTCGCTGGAGGGACGAACGGTGCGACCAACGGTGTCGGAGGATCAGCATTGGCGCTGGAGCCATTCGAGATTGATTCTCATTACTTGCCGACCCTGCATCAGGGTTGGGGAGGAGCGAGTCCGCAGGCGGGGCCGGGAGGGGGATTGCCTTGGATGACTTGACGCTTTGTAGGGCTGCTTTGATGGGTATCATACGTTGTTGATCTAGCGGTGCGTTATGCGTGAAGCAGTGAGAGCTGTCGAAACTGCGAAATCCCGCTCGAAGGCCAGAGGAGGGAAAGGCCGCGAGCGAGCTTGCGCCGAAGAAGATACCTACAGCTCGAGCGCGACTCACAAGCTTCAGAGCAGTATGTAGTTCCGTCAGTGTCAGCGAGTTTGCCTTCTCGGGCTTTCTGCTTCTATGCAGAATCGTCGACCTCGCCAGCAACCCGTCGGGCGCTTCTTCGCCTCCTCGTTTTCGTCGCTCCTCGCCTCCGACCTCAGAATGAGCGCCACGAGCAATCCACGGGATGTTCGACCGGTTAGAAAGGCCGGGCTACCTGCTGGCACCCTCTCGCTCGCTCATCCAGTCGATTCCTTGGTCGCTCTTCTCACGCGTCAAGAGCACTTCACCAAGCTCGCGACGCTGCTGCTATTAGGCGAGACGGTGCTCTGCTTGCTCACAATTCACTTTGTATCATGTACGTGCTCTCTCATTCTGTCTCGAGGCGATGGTAGGGAGGCGAGGAGCGTGCGTCGGTCGTTGAGGGAGCGTAGGGGAGTTGGACAAGCAGGGAGAGGGTGCTGCAGCTGAGGGAGGTCCATGGCTCTCGCCAAACTCCATTCGGATGCTGAACAACAGCCAGCGAGCGCCAGTAAGGCCATTCACGAGCTCAAGTGCTGACCATCTCTCTCTTTTCCCCTTCTAGACACCGAGATCGACTTCTCCACCTACATGCAGCAGGTTGAGCAGTTCCTTGATGGAGAGCGCAACTATGGCCTCATCAAGGGCGATACAGGACCCGTCGTGTGAGCTGCAAAGCCCTCCGCAACCCGTCGGCCTCGAGCTGATCATCTTCTTCACCCGTTTGCAGCTACCCAGCAGGTTTCATCTACTTCTACTCGGCTTTGCACTACTTCACGGAGCAAGGCAAGAACTTGCGCATCGCCCAGTACATCTTCGCCGAGATCTACGTCGTCACGCTCGGAATCGTCTTTGCCATCTTCAAGCGATGCAACAGTGTGAGCAGTCATCTTGTTACGGTCAAAGTTCAAGAGTTGACTTATATCCTCAACTACAGCTACCCCCGTGGACCCTCATTCTCATTTGTCTCTCCAAGCGCCTCCATTCCATCTACGTCCTTCGGCTCTTCAACGACGGAGTCGCCATGCTCTTCTTCTACCTTGCCGTGCTCGTTTGGACCAGTGAGAAGAAGAAGCGCAGTACATGGACAACGGGGACCATCCTCTTCAGGTGCGTCGCCCTGCTGTCATGCTGATTTGCCGCCGCCGAGCTGAGCCCTCGCCTACTTTCGCAGTCTCGCCCTCTCCGTCAAGATGAACCTCCTCCTCTTCCTTCCAGGTCTTCTTTTCCTCCTCTTCACCACCCTCGGCGCGATCTCTACCGTCGTCCACGTCGCTACGATCATCCTCGTCCAAGTTCTCCTCGCCGCTCCCTTCCTCACCTCCGCCTCCGCCGCCTCCATCTACTTCCACACGGCCTTCAACTTCTCCCGCGAGTTCCTATGGGAGTGGACGGTAAACTGGAGATGGCTCGGAGAGCAGGCGTTCGAGAGCAAGGAGTTGAGCGGCGGGTTACTCCTCGCTCACGTCGTTGTCCTCGTCCTCTGCGGACTCAATTGGAGTGAGAAGGAAGGTGGAGCCTACAAGCTACTCGTTCGGGGACTCAAGAACCCCTCTGTTGGTCCCGTTCGAGGAGAGCCGCATGCGGACTGTGAGTTCGCCCGTTCATGGAGCGTCTCGGCGGATCGCTGACCTTTCTCTCTCTCGCTCAGACATCTGCACCGTTCTCTTCACCTCAAACCTTGTCGGGATCGTCTTCGCGAGGTCTCTGCACTACCAATTCTACGCCTGGTATGCCCATCAAGTTGTCTTCCTTCTCTGGAAGACCCCCTTCGACGTCCTCCAGCGGTAGGTCCCTCCTCTCTCGACTTCTCGTGCACAGCTTACTCATCATGCTTCGACCCACAGGCTTGGTATCCTCGCTGCTGTCGAGTTCGGCTGGTACAAGTTCCCTTCGACCCAAGAGTCGAGCATGGGACTCACTTTCGCCAACCTCTTCATCGTCGTCGGCGTGTATTACGGCATGCCGCTAGGACTGGGAGGGCGGATAGCACAGCCACCGTCAGTGGAAGAGAATGTAGTAGATGCGCAGAAGAAGATGCAGTGAAATGAGCAGTTCAACGCCGATCGACCGTTCGCGAAGCTCGGCCGTCTCCTCGCGGGTCGGAGTACATCATCAAGCACATCTCATTTACGCAAATCCTATCTACCGTCAACCTCCACAGCTCAAAGACCCGAGCTAATCCCCCTACTCATCGCCACCCCTCCCTCCGTCATCCTCAACCTCTCCTTCGCAACCTCCCTCTCGACCAACGCCGTACCGAGCTCCGCGGCAGCTTTGCGACAAGTGAGGGCGCGAGCGTAGTGGTTAGGAAGAAGGGCCGTGAGTCGGTGTTGGCGATGGCGAACGATCTATGCGAACAAAACTCGGGGTCAGCGATTTCGAGAGCGAAAGCGAGAGGGCAGCGACGCTCACCTCGGCTTCCATCTCCTCCAACGGGCTCATGGGAGGCTTGATGATGATCCCAAACGGTGTCTTAGGCAACCATCTCTGCACCTGCGCTTTAAGCATAGCCATCTCCCTATCCTTAACAAGCTGGGCCATCCTCGCCTGCTCCTCTTTCGCCGTCTGCTCGGCACGAGCTTGTTGAGCCGCAATCTCCTCTTCCGACATCTGAGGAGGAAGCGGGCGGGATTGGAGAGGTTGAGGGGAGAGCAAGTTGCCTGGCATTGGGGGGAGAGGGAGGGTCGAGGAGGAAGGAGTGGGCTTGCCGCGCCAGCCTTTTGGACCGGTGGGGATGGGAGGGGCTGGAGTGGAAGGAGGGGGAGGTGCGGGCGAGGCGAGGGCGATGTGAGGCGTGACGGGCGAGGGGGAGGGGTCGTATGGGTGTAGAGTAGGACTTCCACCCGCGGCTGGAGGAGGAGGGGGAGGAGGCGCTCCATAGCCTCCGGCACGACCTCCCATGCCTCCTCGCATTCCACCTCGTCCTCCACGAGCAGCAGGAGGCGGAGGAGGTGCTGGTGGTCCTCCAAAGCGGTTGCGAGGACCGGTAGGAATGTTGGACTCGGGAAGGTGAGGTTGCGAAGGGGCGGCGAATCCCCTCCCTCGACCGGCTCCAAAGAAGCCAGGCTGGGCGTAGGGGGATGCTTCGCCGGGAGCTCCCTCGCGAGGAGGAGGTACAGTACGCTCCCTAGACTCCTCTGCGTCCATGTCCACCTCGCCTTCCTCGAGCTCGGATCCGGGTCGCGAAGGAGGGGCGGAAGGAGGCTGTTGGAGGTGAGCCATGCGGGAGGGGTGAACGACGGGGCCTGCACCGCGCGACGAAGGTGGGGCAGGCGTAAAGTCTTCTTGCGGTGGAGGAGGGAGAGGGCGACGTGCAGAGGCGGCGAGAGGGGGAGTCGAGCCTTGATGGAAGCGCTTGTGGGGAGGGGGCGAGCGTGACCTCGATCTGAGGCGACTGCTGAGCTCGCGCGAATGGCGACGGGAATGGGAGGGAGGAGGTCGATCGTCGCGAGAGTAGTGAGGAGGAGGGCTGCGAGAAGGCGAGCGACCTCGACTCGGCGGTGGGAGGTGACCGCCTGAACGACGACGGCCGACGTCCGGGGAGATGGGAGGGAGAGTACGCTCGCGGGGAGGGGCGCCAAATTGACGATGAGTTGGTGGTGGAGAGCGAGAGATGGAACGAGGGCGGTAGGCTGCAATGAGAGGGCGGTCAGCGAGATTCTCAAAACAACCGAAGGGCGAAACGCACGAGGGCTAGGTGACCTTGGCCTCCTCGACAAAGGTGGCGGCGAGCGATCTCGGAAAGAACCTCCACTGTACCTCGGTCCATCGAGTCCGCCCCTTCCTCCTCTGTTCGGCGCTCCCCTCCTCACCACCGGACTCCTGCTCGGGCTCCTACTCCTGCTCCTGCTACGATCTCGGTCCCTCGGCGGCGGACTCCAGCTCCTGCTCCGACTCCTACTCCTTCCACCTCGATACGGCGGCCTGTAGTCATCCCTGCCTCCGCGCGCTGGTCCATCGAAAGCCGGGCGGTCGAAACGGTCGCGCGAGTCGAACCTATCGGGGCTGCGATCCCTCAGCGGTGGTCCTCCTCCTCGCCTACGATCGATATCACGATCCATGTCCCATCCACCTCGCCTGGGAGGACGTGAGCCCGGAGGTCCTCGCCAGTCGTCGTCGCCTCCCCTGCCGGCTCCTCCTCGGCGCCTGGGCTCTCCATCACCACGACGAGGTGGCGACCTATCTCCATCATCAGCACGATCGCCTCGAGGCAGTGCGGAGGCTGTAGGACGTTCCGGGAGGCCGTTGCCGACGGGTTTGGGAGGGAGCGAAGGGAGCGTCGAGAAGGGGCGGTGGCGAGGTGGTCCTCCCAAAGGTGCAGACGGTAGATGACTGCTACCGGAGGCTGAAGACGATCCTGCGCGAGGCGGCGAAGTGCCTCGAGGGCGAGCGGGCAGCGGCGACGGCATTGTGCTCGCTTGTTGACGAGGTTTGAGAGGGCGGAGAGCTGTAGGTTGGTAGGGCTGCTTGTGTGGTTGTGAGAGCAGCTAGGGAGGCTGATACGAGTCCTGTAGGTCGATACGAGAGGAGCGACGAGTGAGCCTGCCCCGGGGCTGAGTTGAGGAGGAGGGCAAGCTTGAGCTTGCGAGCGAGCGATTCCAACGGGTTTCCCTTTGACTGTTTCGCATGCTTGCTCGGCGCTCGACTAGCTTCGCTTCACGGGGATCATGTAGCTCATCAATCGTACTGCACCGTCATCTTCACCTACCGCGCCCTTCCTTCTCACAAGCGCGCGCCGCACTCTTTGGCTTGTCGCTCCCTTCGCTTCCGGTGAGTTTCTCTTCTCCTACGCGCTCTTCGTTCGCTTGCTGAGTGTCATTCAACCCATAGGTACCTACCAATGAACCGCTAGCTGGAACAGGGGAAGGCAGCGCGCCGTTCAGCTGGCTCTTCCTCCTCGAAGTCGGCCTCGGGCTCCCCCTCGCTCTCTGGGCCTACAAATGCATCATGATGATAGCCTTTCAGGTAGGGAATCAACCCTCACCTACCTACTTCAATTGCTGACGGCTTCGTACGCAGCGCAAGATCATCTACCTCCCCTCGGTTCCGCCCGGTTCGCGCAACGAAAGCCTTGCCGAGGGTGAACGAACTCCACCGCTGGACGGCTTGCTCAGTGGGATGGATTGGAAAGAAGTGACGATTTCGAGTACCGCGCCGAGTCGGTGGCTGCGCCGTCCGGTTGCTTTAAAGGGGATTGAGCTCGAGTGGAGGGAGCAGGGAGCGCCGAGGGGGACGAGAGTGGATGAGCAAGAGAGGCTGAAGGAGAAGCATACTGTGATATTGTACTTACAAGGTCAGATCTTCGTGCTACGTTCTGCTCCAAGCGCTTTGGCTGATCCTCTCGCTCGTTTTCAGGCAACGCCGGCACTCCCCTCCTTCGCCTCCCTCTCTTTCGCCGCCTTCTCCAACCTTCACCAACCTCCTCGCCTCCCTCTCCATCATCCCGAAGCTTCAATACACTCCCTTCCTCCACCTCCAATCCACCACCCCTCCCATCCCGGCTCACCCTCCTCGCCGTCGCTCCTCGCTCCTTCTGGCTCTCAACCCGTTCCGCTCCCACGCAATCCACCATCCTCGCCGACTACCGCTCGACCCTCAAGCACCTCAGCACCGCCTACCCAGATGCCCAAATCATCCTCTACGGCCACTCCCTCGGCGGAGCCGCCACTCTCCTTCTCCTCTCCGAAGGCGCCTCGAAACTCCGCGCGCTGGAGAAGGTCGTCGGAGCTATCATTGAGAACCCCCTCCCTTCGATACCGTATATGGTTCGAGCGCTTTATCCGCAGAGATGGTTGCCGTATCATTGGCTTGGACCGGCCGTGTGTGATAGGTGGGATGCCAAGGGAGCGTTGGCGAGATGTGGAGGGGATGGGGAGGGGATGCTGGGGAGGGTGCCGGCATTGTGGATTAGAAGTGGAGCGGATGAGATCATTCCTACTGATTCGGAGGTCAAGGGTGAAGAAGGGGATGGGGTCGAAAGGATGTGGGAGGATTGGACGAGGGTCGAGGAAAGGAGGGAGGGAAAGGCGGAGAGCAGATGGGTGAAGATTGATGGTGCGCTACACGATACGGCTTTCTTGGATCGGAAGTGGAGGGAGGAGGTGCTGGGATTCTTGCGAGAGGCTGCAAGGTAGCGGATCTCGGAACGGTCGATGCTCGGCTTTCGGCTTGGGAGAAGGAGAGCTTGCTGCTCAACATACTTATGCTTTCACATTCAATGCTTATCTGAACTCATCTACAGCTTCACCGGCTTCCCCTCACTCCCCAAGCACTTGAGCACGAACTCAACGTCCCTCCTCGCCCTCTCAGCTCCCGCCCTCTGCTCCTCCTCCTCCGTCGCCTCGCCCAGCACAGCCTTGAGGAAGCACCTGATCGCCAACTCGACCCCATTCGACTCGTAGAAGGTTTCCTTGGGCTTATCGCTCCCTCCTGCGTGCACCGAGACGGCAAAGCCAGCCTGACGGGCGCCGGCGGTGGCGGCAGAGACGGAGAGGTGACCGGTTGAACCGACGAGACGAAGTTCCTCTTGTACGAAAGTGGGGGAAGATCCGAAGGAGAGTTGGAAGGTCTGTTGGGACGGGCAAAGTCAGCTTCGGCGATCGGATGGAGGGTAGAGGGGACGTACGCCGACGGAGCCGTCCTCGCAGGTGATGAGCGCGTGCAGGGTATCGCTTGGAGCGAGATACTCGTTGTTTAGAGAGGTGAGGGCACTGACTGAAACGGGAGGAGAGGGTAGAGCGAGGTGAAGCGCCGCCGAGTGGTGCACGCCTGAGGGCCGAGAAGCAAAGCCGAGAGTCAGCGAAGGAGGGCTTCTCGCAGTTGAGCCCCTCCTTTACTCACCTCCGTCGAGTAGGAAGCCTCTGAAGGAGGGTAAAAAGTGAGCAAGTGTCGAGAAGAAAGAAGGTCAGACTCGGAGCGGCTTATGTACCCAGCGTGAGTCGGTTTGTTCCTCCATTCGGTCTGGTAGAACCTGTTGGCAGTGTCGACGTGGAAGCAAACCGAGTAGGAGAAGAAAGTGAGCTGTGAAAGCAAGACGAAGTATCAGCCTTGAGTGCCCATGGACTTGAACTAACGCTCGGCGTTCGGCTCACCTTTCCAATTTCGCCCTTGGCTACGCCATCCCTCGCAGCGAGATACGCAGGCTCATGTGCGAAGTTCTCCAAGATGTGCCACTTCAGACCTTGAGGCTCTGGGAGAGGAGAAGAGAGTCAGCAGCGCACTCCTACGAAAAAAAGAGGAAATTCGAATCGGCTCACCATACTGCTGGCGGTAGAGCTTGATGAGCTCGCTGGCAGTCTCAAGGTCTCCAGCGACAGGCTTTTCAGAAGCAACATGCTTTCCAGCCGCCCAAGCGCCTACAGTCAAGCGGCATCAGCGACAAAGAAGGAGGAAATCATCATCGCCGAACTTACGGCGGATCAGATCAGGCTGCGAATTGATGGGCACGGCGATGATGACCGCGTCGATATCAGAGCGAGACAAAAGTTTATCCAGCGATTGGTCGTCGGGACTATCAAAGTAGACCTCGAGAGGCTCAGAGTTGAGCTGAACGGCGGCGGTTTCGGCGAGGGCAGCGGCGCTCTTCTGCGAGCGAGAGTAGATGGCTTGTAGGGTGCCGAGGGGCTTGAGGTTGGCGAGAGCCGGAAGGTGGGCTTCTTTAGGCCAAGTACCTGCAGAAATGAGCTGAGATGAGCGACCGAGAGGAGAGGGAGGTGTCGAGGGGGGCTCACCAGCGCCGAGGAGTGCAAGTCGAACGAGGGCGGGCATTCTGCAGTGAAGCAAAGAGCTGAGATGAAGTGGATGAAGGCAAGCAGAGATGGGGAGCGGGGAGCGAAAGTCGTCTTCGCGGCCGGCTGCAGCTGGCTTCTTTCCCTCGCCATCCCTCTTTCGCCCGTTCAGCAGTACAGCAGAAGAGTAGTACAGCAGTACAACAGCTCCTAAACGGCTTTACTCAGCCAAGATGCTCCTCGCCGACGAGCGATCGGTGCTTAGGCTGCCCCACTCGCTCGCCTCGCTTGCCGCTGGCGCTTCTTGAGCTCGCTGCTCTCGTACAGCTTGGTCTCGTACTCTTCCACACATCAAGATCGACTCTCAGCTTTCCTCTCCCACCGCCAGCAGCCTCCAGACCTCGTTCTGCAGCAACTCAAGCTCTCTCAATCCACTTCTCGCTCTCGCCATGGCTCGCTGCAACATTGCAATCCTCGGGGCTGGACGTCAAGCTTATGGTGAGTCCCGCAGCTGCTTCCTCCTGCTCTCCCAGCTCACTAAACTCACCTCTTTGCCCTCGCAGTCCACGCCGCCGCTATCGTTTCAATCGGCGCACCTGCTGTGCTGTACTCCATCTACGACCTCTTCCCTGCGGCCGCTGAGAAGCTCTCCCAGAGTCATGCGCATCACCCCAAGGTCGCCCAGAGCGTCGAGGAGATCCTGACTGGTACGTAATCTCCCCTTCTTCCACTTCGGCGCTCTCTCCGTCTTCCTCAGAAGAGCGACTAACGCCTCTTGTTCAAGACAGATGATCAAGTGGATGCCGTCGTTATCGTCACCCCCAACAGCACCCACGCCGAGCTCGTCTACAAGTCAGCCAAAGCGGGCAAGGCGACCCTGTGCGAGAAACCTCTCGACACCTCGTTGGAGAAGATTGAGAAGCTTCGCAACGACCTCAAGGAGTTGGATAAGACTCAACCTTTGCCTTACATTGCTATCGGCTTCCCCAAGCGCCACGACCCTTCCTTCGTTCGTCGCCTCGCTTTTCGGTCGAACTCTCGGCGACAGCGGAAAGCTGACCTCTCGCCACACACACAGAACGCCATGCGCGCGCAACTCCGAGCAAAGACTCTTGGAGAGCTCGAGCACCTTCACTTCACCATGCGCGATGAGAATCCCCAGCCGGCGGCCTACATGGCGGTGAGTCTGTTTCGGGCCGAGGTTGGGTGGCTCTCTGTCTCGTGCTTTGCTGACGGTTTTGATTCCGCCAACAGACTAGCGGAGGAATGATCAACGACACCTGCGTGCATGACTTTGACCTCGCCCGAGCCTTACTCGACCCCGCCGACGAAGCCGTCAGCATCGTCGCTTACGGCTCTACGGTTATCGACGACGCGGCTTGCCAGGAGGCTGGAGATGTGATGAGAGTGTGCATCACGATTGCTACTCGGGCGGGCGTCCTTCTCTCGATCACGAGTGAGTCGCCGTTCTCTCTCGACCGAACTCGCGCTGACCGACTCGCTGGCTTGCAGATGCTCGCCGTTGCGTAGTCGGCAACGACCAGCGCGTTGAAGCTCACTGCGCTCTCGGCGATCTCACCGCGACCAACCACCCTCGCCAGGACGTAAACCTCCTCGTCGCCACCGCCGAGTCTGGAGGAACGCCCTCGCCCTGGAAGCAAGCCACCGCCGAGCGCTACGCTGAGGCTTTCGTCGCTCAGATGAAGGAGCTGAGGGAGGCTGTGCTCGGAGGACCTGCTTTCCTTGCCTCTGGATCGCAGAGGGGAAGCTCGGTCGACGATGGGTGGTGGGCGAGCAAGGCGGTTGCGGCGGCCAAGCTTTCGCTCAAAGAGGGTAGGGTGGTGTTGATGTAGAATGTCGAGCTATAGGTGCCATTCTGTGCTTCAAAGAGCTACAGTAGCGGGAGTTGGGCAGAGATCGCCGACGCCGAGAAAGGGGTTTCGGCTGTACTTCGGCGGAGAATAAGATAAAGTAGAAATACCTAGCTCTGTTTGCCGGAGGTCTCTTGCTGTAGTACAGTAGCAAACGAACTCGGGGTCGTCTGACTTTGAGATTTGACGTGCGAAGCACGCGCCCTCTTCTCTTTCCAACACTCACCTCGCGAATCACCTTCAACACATCGCTAAAGGAGGGATGGCTCCAACGATTCTCGTTCGCCCTAAGCCTCTGAGGCCTACAGCTCCTCCCTCTCCGCGCGCTCCCTCGTCGCTCAACAGCGGGCGTCATGCTCCCGCTTCCTGCCCGCCGACAAACGAAGGTAACAACAGCAACTCCAGCCACAGCAGCAGCAGCAACGGCAGTAGCAAGACCATCTCACGCAGGCGCTCGACTTCCATCTCATCCAAGCATCACCCTCGCCGCACCTCTTCCCCTTCCTCGCTCGCTTCTGCGCCGCCTTCGCCATCGTCGCTCGTTCTCAGCAGTCCCAGCGGAGGAAACGGAGAAGGACTACACGACTACTCGGCGCTCGAGGAGCTCCTCTCGATCCTCTCTGCTCCCGAAGGCATGCGCGCAAGTCCCCCGCCCATCCTCCTACCGCCGTCGAGGACTGCTTCGCGCAACGGGAACGGCCTGAGTAGGAATGGGAGCTCGAATTACGGTCATTCGCATAGGAGGAGGAGCTCGTCGATTGCGCTCATTCGAGCTGGCTCGCCCGAAGTTCCCGGCTTGCTCTGTGAGTTGTCGCTCAGTTCCGGTCGTCGTTGCTGCAGCTGACCTTTCCCCGCTTTCATCTTGATCGTATAACTAGACTCCCCTCCTTCCCGCGCCCTCACTCGCAACCCCTTCCACCGTCACGCCGCTACCGCCGCCGCTTTCCTCCCTTCCCACACCCCTGGAGCTTTGCCTCCCAACCCCACCACCTTCCCTTCGTTCGGAGCCGCTACGATGCCCGTTACGCCCATCACTGGCGGGGCGTTGAGGATGACCATGGGAGAAGGCGCCTCGGAAGACGAAGGAGCGAGGAGGGTCTCCGAGTTGGCGCCGGCGCTCGTCAAGAAGGCGGTTCGGGACGACGGCGGAGTTGAGCAGAAGGCTGGAGACGAGGCCGTTGGGGGTTTGGATGAGGCTGCAGCGCCGAGGAGGAAGAATGATGAGGGAAAGCTGTCGGCCGAAGCTTCGGCGTAGGCTTCGGTCGGCTTCTTCCCCCTCGTGCTTGTGCTTTACGGGACATACCGCCCCGCCGTGCTTTTCGTAACATTACCGCAGAATAGACACTATAATTCGATACGCTTTGTCTTCCTTCCTTCACCCCTCCCTTCCAGGTTCGGCACAACTCCAGCTCGAGGATCGTCAAGCAGCTGGATCGGACTTCGCTTCGCCTGCCTCCCTACGAGCAACTCGGATCGGCGCAGATATTGGTCAAGCAGAGTCGTGGGTTGCAGCTTCAATTTCTGAAGTGAGGGCCTCCTCTCTTTTCCATCGACTCTCGAGTTCCGAGTCTAGTCCGTTCGGGGTTCCAAGTCCCGTTTCGAGGCTCTCGAGGGAATTTGCGGCTTGCTCACTTCCTGCTCTTCGTCTCCTCCTCCTCACTCCCATCTCGATACGCTGGCGCTGGTGCGCAGCGGGTTATGCTTGACCCTTCCCTCACCGAGGCGGAGGCTCGGTCGCTCTTCCTTACGTTCCTTTATGTGCAATACGCTTCATGCGCCGTCGTTCTGTTAGGCTTTGTGAGTTCATCGCTTATCAAGGCTGTAGGAACAGAGTGCTGACCTTCTCATTCGTCGTTCACCCTCCCTTCCCGTCCTCTCGACAGCCCATCGCCGTCGCGCTGACCATTCGCTACTGTCGTCGTTTCTGGGCAAGGGATCGCCCCTTGTACCGAATCATCGTCATCTCCATAATGTTTGCCGGCACATGCTACACATCTGTACTACTCGCTGTGAGTTCTCCCTCTCTTTCTTTCAGCTCGGCAATTCACTGACCCTGCTCGGCGTTGGCAGCAAACTGTCATCGTCGCTCGTTCCGTGCGCCCTACCTCCACCATCAGCAACATCCCCGTAGCCTACTCTTGGGCCTACTTTGCTAATCGCATGTTCATGAGCGCGGCGGCTGGAACTGCCGAACCCTTCTTCCTGTGGCGAGCGACCAAGGTGAGCGCCGAGTCTCCTTGCGAGGCGTTGAATTGGAGCTGAGCCTTGCTGCGAGGACTTAGGTTACTACTTCCCAAGTTTTCAAGTGGGGAGGAATCGGATGGCTTGTCGTGACGTCGATGGTTTTCATGGCGAGCCACGCTTTGATTGTCCGGGGTGTGGTGCTCACTGGCCAGCCTTGGTCGTTTGAGATCTCGATTTTGGAGTGCACGGCGTATTGGGTGAGTCGATGCTTTCGCGCGGATCTGAGGGCTTGTTGCGATGAGAGGGAGCCGGCCGAGATCGGTAGGAAGTCTCGCCGAAGGTTCTCCTGCTGATCCTTTCAACGTGCAGCTGGTCTACATCCTTATTGGTGCACCAGCGGTGGTGCTTATGCGACAACTAGCGCGTGCTAAGTCCATTGTAATGCGGCCGTGAGTCCTTCGCTTCAGCTTATTCGGCTCGGCGCATTCGCTCGTCCTCGCGCTAAATGCTTCTCCGTCGTAGATCCCAAGACCGTCTACTCCATTGGTATCAAGCAACAGTCAAAACGTCTCTCATCGCCCTGATCCCCGGCATCGGTGGAGCCATCTCCTCCTGCTTCTTCTCGCGCCGAGCGCCGAATTTTGAGGTGAGTTGTTTGAAGCCGAGGAAGGGCTAAAGCGGCTTGAAGCTGATTTTTGTCTGCATATCCATCAACAGCACTTCTTCTTCTTCAACCTCTACCTTCCCACCGCCGTAATCTCCACTCTCTACGCTCTCACTTCGCGCGAGGACCCTCAACAGCGACCCTCTGGTCCAGCAACAACACAAGGATCACCAGAAGTGCCTTCCTTCATGATGCATTTTCCTCCTCCTACAACGGGGTCCAGGCAGGATTGGATGATGGAGGAAGAGGACGACACGAGGGTCTCGGCGATGGTCGAGCGAGGGGTCGAGGCGGAGAAGGAGAAGGAGGGGGTTTGACGAGTCAGTGGCGGCCTTGTAGCTTATCCATGTTGCTTTCAGTGCCCTGTAGCCTTATATGTAACACCTTCGGTCGTTTCACAGCACCTCGCGACCTGCGAACTCCTGCTCTCGGCGACGTCGCCTTCGGCATTCGCAGACTCCAGCTCGCCGCTGAGGACTCGCCGACGAGGGAGAACGTGTAACTGCTAACTTCCGGCGTTGCGCACTGAAAATATGAAGGAGGCGACGAGCCATTCAAGGCTGCTCTTAAGGAGGGAGAAGGGGAGCCAGTCCCGAATCCGCGTCGGGAAGGGAGCTCTCTAGGCCGAAGCGTGGCATTGAGTGTTCTGTACGAGAGTAGAAAGAGGTTAGCTGCTGCTTTGGAAGCTCACGAACTCGGGGAAAGAAGCTCGGCGCACCTGCTGATCGCAATCGGCGGTGGTGAAGGTGGCGGTTCCATTGGGAAGAGCGTTGAAGGCCTTGGCGCAAGACTTGTGCTGGTTGTCGCAACTCCTCGAGATGGCCTCGGCGAGAGTGTAGAAGCTCGAGCCATCCGTCACGTCGGCGACGAGGTAGCCCCTTCCTCCCGTGGTGATCGCGGGCGCCGAGATGCCGTCGACGGCGCCGGAGAAGGGTTGGAGGTTGGATCCCGAGCTGACCGATGAAGAAGAGGAGGAGGGAGCCGACGAGGTGGTGGTGGTGGTGGTAGAGGAGGACTGTGGGAAGAGAAGTCAGCCAAGATTCGGTGAGCGAGAGCGACGAGAGCGTACCGAGGAGACGATGAGGACAGGGTTACTCACGCTGGCGACAGCGGTGGAAGATGCAACACTCGAGGCCTCAGAGGAAGGACGGCACTGGGAGTAGTAGGCGTTGTTGACCTGGCAGGTGTAGCCGGAGGGGCCTGCAAAAGTTCGGCGACGAGAAAGAGGGTCAGTGGTGGCCTCGAAAAGGGTCGAGCGGGACTCTCAACAGAGTAGAAGGTAAAAGGACTTACAGCAACTGGAACCCGAGAAGCCTTGGCCACCGCACTGCGAGTAAGCCGATCCGCAAGCGCCGCTGCTTGCCGAAGCCGAGCTCGAGGAGGCGACGGTGGTGGAAGGAGCCTTGGTGGTGGTGGTCGAAGCAGCCTTGGCGGTCGTCGTGGAAGTCTTGACGGTAGTGGAAGATGAGACGGCCTTGCTGGAAGTCGAGGAGACCGAGGAAGCCGAGGTCGAGGAGATTACCTCGCCGCCCGAGACGACCTTGGCGCTGTAAGCCGTAGTAGTGAAGGTGACGGCGGATCCAGTGAAGGGCTCGGTTCCGGCTTGGACGGCGGTGAGGTACTGGGAAGACGAGACACCTCCGTTCTTGATGATGTAGGCTGCGAGGCAAAAGTGAGAAACTATCAGCGCCTGATGTAGCGAAAGCTGGGGGGGATCTCCAAGCCGAACGGGGACGCAAGTAGGACAACACGTACCATTGAAGTCGTTGAGGTCGCCATCGTAGCTGGTGATGGGCGAAGGAGCGACGAAAGAGTAGACTGAAGGATCGAGGAAACTCGGTCAGCTCCCGGCGAAGGCAAGGAAGAGACTAGGGCTCCTCAGAAACGAGGAATGAGATGAGAGCACTCACTATCCCAGTTCTGCACGGTACCAGTCCAGTACTCCCACTGCAAGCCTGCAACAGTCACCGTGCCGACCTTGCTGCCGGCGGGGGTGCAAGCTCCGTAACCTCCGAGCCACAGCATCACTTCGACGGTACTGCACGATACAGCATTGCCGCAAGAAGGGTCAGCGGACAACCACCAATCGTACGAGACATCAAACACTGCCGAAGAGGCTCCTCCCGAAACCTTCCAGTCCCAGGTGGTGGGAATCGACGAGATTTCGGAGAGAGCAACTCCAAGGCCTGTAGGAGGAATACCGAGAGTATTTGAAACGCAAGAGGTCAGCTACAAGCTTTGGACGACGAGGAAAACCCCCGGTGTGATCGCCGAGCGGCGAACGGCGTCTGCAGCCGCGCTTCGGTCGGCGTTGTGAGAACAGGGAGACGTACCGCTGGTGAGACCGACGTTGGAGTAACTCTTAACAGAGTTCTCTCCTCCGCTCCACGACCAGGTAGTCCTGCGAGTACACGAGGGAAGAGCAGTCAGTGAAGGGGTTCGGCGATGGTAAAATGGGAAAGGCTGCGACTCACTCCCAAGCCACGGAGTCTCCGCTAACAGAGCTTGCTACAGCGGTCTGCGATCCCGATCCACTGTACATGCCCCAGAGGTTTAAACTCAACTGTCAAGGGAGGGAGGTCAGCGTCCGTGTTAACGTTTCGGCGGGCCGGCGTCAAGAGAAAGGGAAGAGAAAATCTCACGCACGAGGTAATCGGAGGAGAGGGTCTGAGTAGCATACTGCTCGGTAAGAGTAGTGTAGCGCTTGGTGATCCCGACGGGCTCACGACGCTCGCGACGGAAGGATGAGTGAGAAGCCGCCGAGACGAGGGTGAGGCTGGTCGCGAAGACCGAGAGGGATCCTCGCATCGTGCTGAGGTGAAGAAGGTGTTGGAAGAGGTGGTGTAGTAGAAGGAAAAGAAAGGGGAGGAGCCGGTCCTCTGGGTGAGAAAGTGAAGAAAAAGAGTGGAAGTGATGTGAAGGAGGAAGAGAGGCTCCAAGTCGTCAGCTTCATTTCTAGGCGGACAGGAATCGGGGAGCTGGCATCGTGTACCGTACGCCGGGATGTCGCTCCGTCAGTTCTGTACCCTTCCTTTGTGCTCCGCTGGAGGCGCGAGCTGAGAAGGTGAATTCGGAAGGCGAGTCGCCGAAGAGCTCACGAAAATGGAGCGCCGAGGGAGGTTGAAGGGCATTCGAGCGGGTGCAGGGCTTCGAGACGTACAGCCTGATACTTAGCTCTGTTTGAACTTACATCTCAATCATGTACCCCCGGGAACGCTAACCTCGAACAGGCAGGCTTTCTTGCCTCGCTTCGTCGGTCCCCCTTGTGCGCTGATCCTTGTGGCTGGAAAGGAGCTTGAGAGCACGCTGACAAACTGTACGATGCTCAAACACCGCCCGTTGAGCTTGCCGGGTCCCAGCCGCCACGAGTGAGCGACACGCATGGAGCGGAGAGAGTCGCGGACAGGGGAAGGAAGCCGAGCTGAAGTTTCGGATTCAAGAGGCCGAGCGGTTGATTGAAGGTCTACAGAGATTGTTCTGGTGCTTCGAGCAGCTTAACGAGCAGCAGAACGTGACGGAAAGCAGAGTACAAGATGGCCGAGCAATGACGAGGCCCGGCGAAGCTCGACTTGGAGAGAGCAAGAGAGGCGAATCACGGCTCTCCCTTCGACCAACACCTCGTCTCGAATCAGCAGAGATGGCATCTCTTCGAACAGCGCTACCTAGGCTGCTACAGCACGCTCCCATCGCACCAGCTCTCCGCGCCACCAAGCAACCCATCGCTTCAACCTCGCGCCTCTTCTCCACCTCCCGCCCCGCCGAATCGCCCTTCAACTCGCTCTTGCGCCGCTTCCCTCGAGCAGAGCGCGCGCACGGAAAGGGTCCTCAGCAGGGTCGCAGCTACCAGTCGGCAGCGCCCGTTACGAGGCAGGCAGATCAGGTCGACTGGACCGCCGTAGCCACTAGGGTCGGTTTGGCTGGAGTCGCTGCTGTAGGAATCAACTATGCACTCAACCGTGAGACTCGCGATGCTCTCTCGGCCTACGAATCGAGCTTGTGAGTAGCTTTCGGAGATCGAGGTTGCGGCCTTTCTAGACGATTCTCGGGCTGAGGGGGGAGGACGAGGTGCAGCAGGACGCCGGGAATTGTAGGAGGGGGTTGTTTGGAGTGTGAAGAGATCGACTGGTCACCTACAAAGCGCTTGGAACCCGAACGCTGATCTTTCCCTTCCTTTCGCGCGCTCTCCTCGGCTCCTGCTCGCCTTTCCCCTCCGCCATCTCCTCACATTTCCTTCGCACCTCCTTACCTCGCTATCGCCACTTTCACAGCCTCAACGACACCTTCAAATGGTCCGCCGCCGGTCTCGCCATCACCGCCGCCGTCGCCAAAGGACTTCACTCTTCGGGATTCGCCGTCCGTCTCATGAGCGCCAACCCTTGGCTCGTCATGGGAGTCGGACTCGCTGCTAGCATCGGTAGCATGGCTGGTGTCTACTACACGGCGCCTGACTCGGCCGCTCACTACGCTTCCTGGGCCGTCTTCTCGGCCGTTCAAGGGTGAGTGGAGGTTTCTCGGCGCTGAGCGTGTTGAGCTGCTCAAGTAGTGCCGAGAATGTTCTTTTCCTGCCCGGAGGACCAATGCTAACCCTCCTTCACGCCCGCAGAGCCACCCTCTCGCCCATGTTCTTCATCGCCCCCGCCATCCTTTCCCGTGCAGGGCTCTACACGGTCGGCGCCATGTCGGGACTTTGCTACGTTGGAGCCACGGCCAAGTCGGAGCAGTTTATGAACATGGGCGGAGTACTCATGTGCGGTTTGGGAGTACTTGTCGCCGCGTCGCTGGCCCCGATGGTTCTCCCTCGCATGATGACCGTTCAGCGTCTCTCCGTGCTTGAGCATGTGACCGCTTACGGTGGAGTGGGATTATTCAGCATGTTCATCCTCTACGACACCCAGAAGGTTCGTGATTTCGGCGTAGAAGCCCTCCCGAGCCATCGCTGACTTTCTCCCCATTCGCAGATCCTTCGCCATGCTCAGCTCGCTAAGCGCGGCGTCATGCCCCGTGATCCCGTTCGCGAGTCGGTATCGCTTATCCTCGACGCCATCAACCTCTGTAAGCCGTCCTTTGGTCAAGAAATGACCCGGCGCCGAACGATCGCTGACCCTCCCTTCCGCATCGGCGCTCCATCCTTCCCTTCTTCCCTTCCCTCAAAAGTCGTTCGGATTGTTCAAGTAATGATGCTTCAGCAGCGCAAAAAGTAGGCTTCTAGTGAATCTGCAACCTCCCCCTTGGACAAATCGAGGCCGAGGACCCTTCGGCGAGCGGGAGAGCCGGTTTGCAAGAGCGAAAACAGCTGGGAGAGTGCGAAAAACACGAGAGTACATAGCAAAGCCCTCCAGCGTTATTGCCGTACATCAGAACCCGAGTGCATGCCACCCCCACCTTGCTCAGCTGCCCAAGCCCGAAGTCCGAGTCAGTTCGCCTCTTTCGCTCCTACCGTTCACTCGTTTCGCCTCGCTCTCGCGCCACTGCTTCAATGGTCGTTTCCACCACTCAAGGACCTCTAGTCGTAATCCTAGGTGCAACAGGCGGCCAAGGAGGATCCGTCGTCACTCATCTGCTCGCTTCCGACCGCCCGTATCGTCTGAGGGGCATCACTCGGGACTCAAAGCAGGAATCGAGTATCAAGCTACTAGAACAAGGTCTCGAGGTGGTAGAAGCCGATACGAACAGCCGGGAGGACCTCAAGCGGGCGTTCGAGGGAGCTGAGATCGCTTTTGGCGGTGAGTAGAGTCATTTCTTCCGCTTCGGTACACTCTAACGACTCGAATGATTACAGTGATCGACTACTGGCAATTCCTGGACGTCGACAAGTCCATTGCCAACGGCAAGCTCATCGTCGACGCTGTGAAGGAGGCGGAGGTCAAGCTACTCGTGTGGAGTGGGTTGGAGTCAACTCAGAAGGCTGGAGAGGATGAGAAGGAGCGCGTTGGGGAGTGGGACGCCAAGGCGAGTCGTTTCAAGCTCGCGCCGAACCTCTCGCTGATCCTTTGAACCCCAGCAGGCCGCCGTAGCAGACTATGCGCGCGCCGAGGGAGCCCCTCTCACTGTGGTGGAGTCGGGATGTCCCATGAGCAACTTTGCGAGCTCGATGGGACCGAAGCTGGTCCGTCTTTCGCCCTCGCTCTCGTCGACGTCCGCGCTGAACCTTCTCGCTACTCACAGCAACCCGACGGGAGCATCATTTTCAGTCTCCCAATCCCTTCCAATACCATCATCTCCCTCCTCAACACTTCAAGAGACTTTGGAGCCTTTGCTCGACTGGCGATCGAGTCGCCCGAGTTCGGCGAGGGCAGCAATGTGCTGGCTTGTGTGGAGGAATTGACGCTGGAGGAGTTGGTGCAGCAGTGGAATGAAGGTAAGTCTCTATAACGTCTCTGGGGAGGATGTTGACTGACACTCGGCGACTCACAGTGACGGGGAAGCAAGCAACGTACGTCGAGCGCTCGGCGGAGGACTACCTCGCTGCTGCCCCTCCCGCGGTGGGTCGTGAGACGCTCGCGATGATGCGATGGTACTCTAACTACGGCAGTGCGTCTCTCGCGGTGTACGGTAGCGACCTCTGCTGACCTTTTGGCCGAGCAGATTTCGGTCGAGCAGACGTTCGGCCTTCGCAAGCGGGAATCAAGGGCTCGCTCACTACTTGGAGAGAATTTGCGAAGGAGCAGGATTGGAGTAGATTCAACTGAGAATCCGTACCCTCGCTGAACGAGAATTCAATCTCACGCGCAGTGAGCAATTCTTCCTCCCGCCGAGCAGGCTCGGCCCTGCCCCTCCGAAAAGCGTTCCCGAGCTGCACCTCTCCCTCGGCGACCATCCAGCTCAAGTCCACAACGACTTGATCCGAGATGACCCTAGGCCAATCCTTGCCTCGGCGGACTGCCCTCCGACCTGCTCTTGCGACTGGCTCCGAGTCCTCAGCGCGCGCGAAATCTCTCGAGCGGGGAACCTCGAAGGAGCCCCGAGGATTCGCTTCTTTGTCTCCTGCTTTCACCTCGGGCTCGTTCTTTCATCGACAGCAACCACAGCAACACGCATACACGAGCAACCATGGTACCAACACCTGTAACTGATGGACCACCAGCCGACGGACCCGTGAGCGTCGGAGGCAGGACGATGGCCAACCAGGACAAGTTGCCCCATTTGCCTATCCCGCCGCTGGAGGATACGATGAAGAGGTATTTGAAGGCGCTCGAGGGACTGCAGGTGAGTAACGAGCTACAGCGAGCTCGACCGCGTTCACGTGAGAAGTTGTGGCGGCGATGACGCGTGAGAAACGAGCGCTGTAGCAAGGGGAAGGGTACGGCTGGTGAAGTGAGCTGTAGTAGAGTATTGTGAGATGCTGTAGGGCTTGCGCGCGCGGTCACGGAAGCCCTCAAGATACTCTCAGCGCTGTCGACAGCTTCTCCCACCGGGACGCACTCGCGCTTGAGCTGACACCTAACAACCCTCTCTACAGTCACCATCCGAGCACGCTAGGACAGAACGAGTCGTCAAGGAGTTTCTCGAGAAGGAGGGACCGGTCCTGCACGAGCAGCTCAAGGATTACGCTTCGACCCGAGCCAGCTTCATCGAGGAGTGGTGGACAGAATCTTATCTCTCACACCCCGACTCGGTCGTACTCAGTCTTAACCCATTCTTCATTCTCGAGTGAGTTCAACCTTTTGTTCCCGAGCAGAAGCCCTTCGCCGAGCTGACTTTCCGACTGCGCCTTCGCGCTTCGCTCGCAGGGATGACCCAACGCCAGCTCGCGGTAACCAGCTCATGCGTGCTACTTCCCTCATCCTCGCCAGCCTGGGCTTCATTCACGACTTTCGCACTGGCCAACTCGAGCCCGACGAGTTTCGCGGAGTTCCTTGTGAGCTTTCCTGTTCGCCGAGTGTCGACTTACGGTGTTCTGACGGTTGTTTTGCACTCCAGTGGACATGAGTCAATACGCCAAGCTCTTTGGAACGGCTAGGATTCCCACCAAGTGAGTCTGGCTGCCTTTGGCCTTCGCAAGCGAGAGCGGCCGCTCACCTCCTCGCTTACAGGACCGGCTGCAAGATGCAAGTAGACCCGGACTCGAAGCATATCATTGTCATGGCCCGCGGTCAATTCTACTGGTTCGACGTACGCCTTCCCTTCGCTTCTATACCGGCCTCGACGATCGCTCACTCTCATACTCTCGCCCCTCGCAGGTCCTCGACTCGCAAAACCGTCCCTGCCTCACCGAGCGCGCCCTTCTCTCCAACCTCACCGCCATCCTCTCCGACGCCAACCGCACCCCTCAAAACCAGGTCGCTCAGTCCGCTCTCGGCGTTCTCTCGACCGAGCGTCGCGCCATCTGGGCTGGTCATCGCGAGCGGCTTTCGAAGGATGCAGGAAACTCGATGTGCTTGGACGTCCTCGACAAGGCTCTCTTCGTCGTCTGCCTCGACGATGCCAATCCCGAGACGGCCAGCGAGATGTGCAGCAACATGCTCTGCGGAACCTACAAGCTCGACAAGGGCGTGCAGGTCGGCACTTGCACCAACCGCTACTACGACAAGGTGGCTTTTCCTTCCCTTCTCTTGATATCACGAACTGATCCGTTTCGCTCCTCACAGCTCCAAATCATCGTCGCTGCGAACGGAGCCGCCGGAGTTAACTTCGAGCACTCGGGCGTCGACGGCCACACTGTTCTTCGGTATGCCTTCGTGCCTTTCTTTACGTTCCGTTTCTAGCTAACACCACTTCTGCTCGCCCTCAGCTTCGTCGCCGACGTCTACACCGAGCTCATTCTTCGATTCGCCAAGTCCATCAACTCGGCGTCCTCGACGCTCTTCAAGGCCAAGATTTCACCATGGGCGAAGGGAGCGGGCAAGAAGGCTGCACCGGCTAATGGAGCTGCGCCTGAGCCGCATGAGGAGATCGACACGGTGAGTGGGGGCCAACGATCGAGAACGAGCGGCTCGCTGATGACTTCTCCTGCACATACAGGACCCCAAGAAGCTCGAATGGGTCATGACGCCAGAGCTTAAGGTCGCTGTGGTAGGTCTGAGTCGCCTTTCACTGGTCGCGAGTCTCCCGCTGACTCGGCGCCCTACTCCCCTTCGCAGAGGTTCGCCGAGACTCGTCTGAGTGACCTCATCTGCTCCAACGAGGCCGTCGCACTCGAGTTTGAAGTCTACGGCAAGAATGCCATCACTCGTGAGCCTTGCTTCCGCTCCTCTCTCGCCGAAAACCGATTCGCTGACTCTCTACCGACAGAACACGGCTTCTCGCCCGACGCCTTCGTTCAGATGGCTTACCAGGCAGCCTACTTCTCGCTGTACGGACGCACGGAATCGACTTACGAGCCCGCCATGACCAAGACCTTCCTCCACGGCCGCACCGAGGCCATTCGAAGCGTGACGACCGAGTGAGCTTTCCTTTCGTCGCGAAATCGAGCAGCTTTGCTTCGGTCGATTTATTTTGCTGATCCTTGCCCCCTCCCCGTCTCGCAGGTCTGTCAACTTTGTCAAGACCTTCTGCTCCGACGCCTCACCTCGAGCCAAGATCGACGCCCTCCGCACCGCCTGCAAAGCCCACACCGAGCTCACCAAGGCTTGCTCGAAGGGACTGGGCCAAGACCGCGTTCTCTACGCCATGTACTGCTTGCATCAGCAGCAGCAACACGACGCCAAGCAGGCCGCCAATGGAGCGTCGAGCGAGAGCGATTCGGACGAGGGAGGCGAGGGCATCAAGGGCACGCCGACGCTGTTCACCGACCCAGGGTACTCGACACTTGGAGAGTCCATCCTTTCGACAAGTAACTGCGGTAACCCTGGTGAGTTGTCTGAGCTTGCGAAACCTCGAGCTTGAGCTGATCGTCCACCCTTCGCAGCTCTTCGTCTCTTCGGATTCGGAGCCGTCAGCGCCAACGGCTTCGGAATCGGATACATCATCAAGGCGAGTCTCTTCGCTATCTCTCCCTCTTTCTGCTTCTCCCTCGTCGCCTTCCCTACTCCCTAGCCCTCTTGCTGACTTCCCTCTTGGCAACACAGGACGACTCGATCGCTTTCTGCGCCGCCTCAAAGCATCGTCAGACTCAACGCTTCCTCGACGCGCTCAAGGCCTACTTCATCGAGGTCTACCGCATGATGAAGCAGCTTCATTCGGAGTCGAATCGTCGGCCGAACTCGGTGCGCTGATTCCTTAGCTCTTTCTCCCTCTTCCGATGCTGACCTTTCTTCCCTCGAAACAGGTCTTCGTCGACCACTTTGCTGGAGAGGTCGACGCTCGCTCGGGCAAGCCGCTCTCGTCGCACATTCGCTCGGGATCGAACGCTGGCCAGCAAGCCGAGGAGGAATTCGCAGGCTACGGCTTTTATGGCGAGCTGTCTGAGGTACGTCCGCCTCACAATCCCTTCTCATTGCGCTTGAAGCTGACTTACGCCATCACAGGACGTAGAGCGAGCCCTCAACAACCAGCGGAGGCATGGCAGTAGGGGAAGGGTCGCGCCGGGAACGAGGATTGACTTGGTGGAGCTCTGAGGGATGGTTGGATAAGCGGAATCGACATGTAGTGAAACAAAAACTTGGTCGTAATTGTATTGCTCTCACAAACTCGCTGCGACGGACGGCGAAGGACGAGCTCTCCGCCGAGCACCGAGCGCCGAGCTGCTTCTTTGCACCTGAGGGGGCTGCTCCCACTCTTGCGTCGTCCTTTGGCCACCAAGCGTCACATGCACTCGTATGCCTCCCGTCAAGAGCTTCCTTTGATTTGGAGCCTTCATTGCTTCCCGGTCGAAGGCTCTCTAAGCGCGACTCTCTCTCTCCTCTCTCCTTCCTCCCGTATCCTCGCTTCGACAATGTCCTACAGCTACCCAGCGCAGCCCGTCTATGGCCACCAACATCCTCCTCAGGCATACAGTCAGCAGCCTCACTACCACCAGCCAGCACCGCAAGAGAAGATGAACATCAGCTCGGCCGTCGACCATCTGAACGCGACTCACAAGCCTCGTAATGGCGCTGCTGGAGAGCGGGAGTTCTCTACTGGCCTCTGCAAATCGATGTGCTCCGAGACCGGTACTTGCTGTGCATCGTGGCTCTGCTGCTGGTGAGTTTCGACGAGGGGCACCGAGAGCGAGCGGGAAGGAAAGCGGGAAGCCTCTGACGATGTTTCGTTACAGCCCGTGCATCTATGGCAACTCTAAGAAGAGGTACAACTCGCTCTCACACTCAGGAACTCCTGCAAACGACAACGGTGAGCGATCTCGGCGATGGCTCGTGAAGTCGTTTCGCTAACTCGTAGCTCGTCTTCTCGTAGGTTATTGTGCGTCGGGAACGTGGATCTACCTCCTCGCCTCCTGTTTCGGCCTTGGATGCATCATGGATTGCTCTCTTCGCGGGTGAGTCGTCGTCGTCGTCCTTAGCCTTCGCCGACAGCGCCGAGCTCATTTCCCCATCGTCCTCGCTACACAGTGACATCCGCCAACGCTACAGCATCAAGGGAAACTCCTGTTTCGACTGCATGGCTTCGAGCTGCTGCTTGCCCTGCAACCAGGCGCAAATGCGCTACGAGCTTCGTCAGGAGGAAGAGTCGAGGCAAAGTCAGGTCTTCTATGGCGCCCCTCAGGTCGCTGTGAGTCCATCATTCGTCTTCGGAGTAATATTGAGAGGGGGCTTGAAAGCTCCGACGTGAGAGATCAAGTGCGGGATGCTGACTTTCCTTTCGGCTCTGCCCTCTTGCGCGGAATCTTCGCTCAGCACCACTACGTTTGAAAGGTGTTGGAGGTTACGGATCGGTGGTTGTAGCTCATTCGGACGCTTTCCGGTGTATTGTCATGCTCTGTACCCCATTCAACGAGCGTCAAAGCCAGCCAAGCTCTCCCTCGGCGCCGAGTTCGTTCGCTCTCTCGCTGCTGTTCGACCGTACGATGGATGAGGATACTGATAGAATTAACTCAATAAAAGCGACATCGCCATAGCGACCGCTCATAACCCAAGAGAGGAGAGAACTGTAGAGGGAGGGAAACGAGCGTATGAATGTAGGGAGGGAGGGAGGGGGAATTCTAGTTCCCAGTCGATGATGTGCCGGCTGGGAGGGAAGGAGGGAGGGTAAAGGGCACGACAAGGTACTAAATATATGAATGACGACGACACAGAATGCTTCTACAACTCCCTCCCTCGTAAATCCTCCTCACGAACGACCCCACCAGCCTTTCGACTCGGTCTTGGTAGGACTTCCTTCTGGCGACCTGGGCGCCTCGACTCCAAACGCCGTCTCGAACGAGGTGTAGGTATGCAGAGGAGGGCGAATGTGCTCGGGAGTGGTAGCTTCCCCAGCTGCAGGCTCGACCGATTCGCGCCTCCTACGCTTTTCGACGACGAGATCGCGAGACGATTGCGAGGGCGTGCGCTGGTGATCCGGTACGGAAGATGACGTGGTGGAAGAACGACCGCGATGCTCCGAGGTGGTGGTAGGTGCGCGGGGACGAGTGGAAGGAGATGCAGGAGCCGAGGGGAGACGAGTCGCCGAGATGGAGAGATGCTGCTCGGGGTTGGAGGTGCGGGGAGAGGTCGACATGGCGCTGTTGTGACTGTAGCGACGTGTGCCATTGTTGGTGGTCGTGCTATCGAGTTTGCTGGCGCTCTCCGTAGGCGAAGGGATGGCGGAGGGCGAGGTGCGGTGGCGAGAGGCGCTGGGGCGGGGAGAATGCGGTTGCGAGAGAGGCGAGGAGTGCATGGAAGGGAGTGAATGCGAGTGAGAGATGTCGTCGGTGGGTGGAAGGTCGGGAAGGGGAAGCGGGAGAGTGCAGTCGTGGATGACGGTCGGATCGAACTCGGCGAACGTCTAGGACAAAGGGAGAATCAGGTCAGCGAGGGCCATCAACGGCGCGAGAACGGGACTCGAGCTCACCTCGCCATCCCTATCATCGTCACCATACTCGCTGTTGGGCACCGAGCGTCCATCCCTCAGCTCAACGAGCACTTCGGCGGCGTTTCCTCCAGCTCGGCCCCTCAACTCGAGCTCTCCCTCGGCTTGTACGTCTACCATGACGGGCTCGCTCGTCGTAGGGGTGACCGAAAGAGTAGCTCCACGAGGTTCCGGACATGAAGAGGAGGAAACGGAGCGATTTGTCGGAGGAAGGGTGGGGAGCGGCGAGGCAGCGAGGATTGGGCTGCCGCGAGAAGTGCGCGAGCGGGAGCGCGAACGCTGACGGGAGGAGAGGGACGAATGGGATCTTGAGGCGCGAGGATGAGGAGTGACATGTCGAGGCTGTAATGTCGATCCGGAAGCGGTGGACGAGGTGGTGGAAGAGGACGAGCGAGAGCGGCTCATCGCGACCGTGCTCGTACTCGACGACGCCGCGCGAAGCACTTGAGTGTTCTCGGACCCTGCTCCTTCAGCACCACGCTTCTTCCCCTCGCGTCTACGGACAAACTCATCCGAGCTAAGCGCCTTCTGCAGCGCGATAGAAGGATCGGCTTCCCTGCTCCTTGCTCCGCTTGCGCTCTTCCTGCGCACTCCTCCGCCGAGACCTCCTGCTCCACCCAATCTTGGGCTGTTGGGCGCCGTGAGAGAACGTCTGCTGTTGGAATCCGATGGGGTGGTAGGGCGCGACGAGATGAGGCGCGAGATGCCGGATTGGGCGGCTTGTTGGAGGGGGGCACGACGAGGAGAGGGAGGCGGAGGGACGGCGGAGCTCATTGAAGGCAGGGTCACTAGAGTAGGAAGTAGCTGCTACCGTACAGAGTCGTTATCTGCTCGGTTGGGGTGAAAAACGAAGAAAGGATTAGCTACTAAGCGGGCTGACCTCGCGCTCGCGCCTCTCCCAGCTCAACAAGTCCTAAGCGAAAAGCGATGGGAACCGGATGAGCTACAGAGAGCGGGAGATGCTCACCTGGCTGTAGGACAACGCGCTGCAGCTGCTCAATCGTCGAAGGGGAAGAAGAGCGAAACCGAAGCTTGCAAGCTGGCGATCTAGGGGAGGGTGCTCTGGCGTCGCAGTACAGTCGTGACGAGGTCGAGAGCGGTGCTCGGGGCTCTTGAGGGGGCCGTAGCCGAGCTGCTGACTTTGCTGCAGCTGATTCGACGTGAAAGCGAGATGCGAGAGGGAGGAAGAGGGGAAGAGCGAAACCCAGCTCAGCCCTTTGAGCCCTTGAGCGCCGATCTCCTGCTGTTGGAGCCAACCCTCGTTTTCCTGAGCTCTCGTTCGCTGGTGGGAGCGCTCTGTAGCTCTGTAAGGGTCTATAGCCCTGTAGTGCATTTCACGCTTCTCTCTGGCGCTGTCCCGTCGTTCAACACACTCTCGTCAACCCCCCCAAGCGCCTCCCCGCACCACGCTTCGCTGTCTCGATCGTATAGAGCAAGCTGGCGACCACCCCAGAACCATGGACGCGTTCGCTGACCCAATGTTGAAAGATGGAAGCCTGTTCGTACGGTCCTTCCTCCCGTGTCCGGCGAGAGAAGCCGCCGCCGAACCAAGCGAGTTCTCCCTCGTCGCTCTCGCCGAGTCCGAAGCGAATCACTCTAGAAGCGGCACAGATACAGAATGCAATTCACAGAGATAGATCTAACACTCTACAGAACATCCAACGCGAGCCAAGGATGCGAATACGAGCCGTTTTCCCAGCGTGAACTCTCGCCCGAGGTCTCCGGCGCCGAGCAGCTCAAACCATCCTGGCGCTAACGACGACTTGATCCTTGCCTTCATCCTCGGTCGACACGTTGCTCATCGTCGTCAATCGGGCAGGGTGCGCCACCGAGATGCCAAACTGCTCTGCCGCCTTTTCGATATTGGCCTCGCGCTCGGCGACCGTAACGGCATTGAAGGCCACGTCCATTTCCTCGAGGGAGAGGCCGCTGTTAAAGGGAGAGAAATGGATGTTAGCTGATGTATCTCGAGAGAGCTCGAGCGAAGCCGGCAGCTCTCAATCTGTCGTTGAGAGGGGCGAACGAGAGACAGGCGGAGGCCAAGACGTGCGAGAAAGAAAGGACCTACTTGGGTTCGGGAATGAAGTAGACGCAGATGGCGGATAACACATTGAATACTCCAAGAATCTGGTGGCGGGAAAAGGGGTCAGCCACGCCTCTCCATCGCCTCACTAGCCTCGGCGCTCGGCGAGGTTTGAAGAATGGGCGAAAACTCACGATCCACCAGCGGTACCCAATATGTAGGATGGCAATAGGCGTGATCTTGCTTACGGCAAAGTTTGCCAACCATGTCAGAGCGATGGAGGACGAAATGCCCCATTGACGAAGGCGGGCGGGGAAGACTGAAAGAAGCGCCGAGGTCAGCTTGAGGGTGAGGACTCCCTGCGAGGAGAGAAAACGGGGTGACTCACTCTCAGCGATGTAGATCCATGCAAGCGGTCCGATTGAGAAGGAGTAGAAGACAATGAAGAGGTAGAGCTATGCGAAGGAAAGCGGGCGGAATAGTAAATTCAAAGAGTCAGTTTCGGCGATGACCTGCGTCCGACGACTGAGACTCACCATAGCGGCGGCAGCTTGAGCTTGGGTAGATCCAGCAACGATCGGCTTGCTGGTCAGTCCAGCGAAGGCGCAGAGGCAGACGAGGCGAAGGAAGTTGCCGGCTTGAAGGAGAGTCCTTCGGCCGAAACGATCGACGAAAAAGAGCATGCTGTTGAGAAGTCAAGAGTCAGTAGTAAGTTTCAGAGATTCACCTTGAGACTACCTACAAGATGGGCATGCATCCGACCTTGATCACGCCGAAGAGACCCGAAGCGAGCAATGAGCCACTCGACTTGTAGCCGATGGTGGCGAAGATGCTAGGACCGTAGTATAGGATTGAGTTGTGACCGGTGAATCTATGGATCAGGGAACCGTCAGCATCCAATCTCAAGGCAGCCTGGACGAGAACTCACATCAAAAAGAAGGCCATTGCGTAAGCCGAGAAGAAGCGAAGGCGGTTGGCGGGTTGGAAGACTTCTTTGAAGCTGTGTACGAGCCGAAGGGGGTCAATAAATCTACATAAAAGTGTCCTCAGAGCTCCTCGAGCTCACCTCAAGCCCTCGCCGCGAGCAGCCTCCTCGTCGAGCTGACCAGTGATCTCGGCCATCTCGAGCAAGACCGCCTCGTCAGTCTCGGAGGATCCACGAAGGTAGGCGAGTGCTTTGAGAGCTCTGTCCCGCTTTCCAACTTCCGCGAGCCAGCTATAGTGGGAGCAAAAGATCGCAATCAGCTCGGAGAGAAGCTCGGCGGACTGGTAACGGGCTCGCAAGCCCGAAAGACGAAGACCTACCGAGGCGAGTCAGAGACGAAGAACAATCCAAAGAAGAGGAGACCTCCAGGGATGGCTTGACAGGCGAGAGGGACCCTCCACTGGTTGCTCGAGCTCGCGGACATGTGAAGCGAGGCGCCGTAGGTAGCAAAGTAGGCGCACATGCTGCGAGACGAGAGCTCAAATTCAGCGCTGGGACGTATAGAAGAGATATGAGCCGAACCTCACCCGCCAATGACCAAGAAGAACTGGAAGAAGGCGCCGAGAGATCCTCGAAGGTGACGAGGGGCGGTTTCGGCGATGAATGCGTTGGAGAGGTTGGACATCACTGCGAGTAGGATCATCTCGATCAGCTTCACCTGTTTCTAAAACTCTCAAAAAAACACTCACTTCCAATACCGAAGCCAGCGATAGCGCGACCAGTATACAGGGCGGGAAGACCATCCGTCCTTGCGATTTGGCACATGGCCCCGGCGATGAAGATGATGGAGGCGACTTGAAGCGAGTAACGATGTCCGATACGACGAGTGAGGGGCATGGCGAAAAAAGAGCCGAAGAAGGCGCCGCCGAAGCTGTGAAAGAGGAATGAGTGAGCGACGTTGGGCGAGAGCGAGGTAGCTGTGGGCGCCCTTGCGACTGTCCCGAGGCGAGAAAGACGTACAGGATGGAGACGATGTTGGAGGAAACGTCGGCCTTGCCGCTGGCGGTGATGTCGGGAGGGTACATCTCGGCGACGAAGGAGGGAAGAGCGATAACTCCTCCTCCGATTCCACTGCAGACCGAGATTCAGAAAGTCAGCCACCGCGTTCATACCACTCTGCTCAAGGTAGGGAGAGAGCTCACGTATCATATCCTAGAGTCATGGCGCCGAAGGCGGCGACAGCAGCCAGCCCCAGTGCCCGGCGATGTTGGTAGAGACCAGCGGCCTTGGATTGAGTAGAAGTCATCTTGGAGGGTTGAATGAGGAGGAAGACAGGCAATCCTGCCCTTGGAGCTTTATCCTCCATGCTGGCGAGCGATCCGTCCCGCTCGATAAGCCTCAGATTGAGCAAGGGAACGAGTTGCCGTGCTGAGGACGGCTAGAAAGGGTGCAGAGCCGTGATTAC